>WTSP01004153.1:0-82124 GCA_025331215.1 Actenoides lindsayi
GGCGGCAGCGGCGCGTTTGCGTTCTGACGTAGAGCGCAGCGCACGAGGCGGTATTGGTGGTGACGGGCCCCGCCCCCGTGCACCCGCCGCGCGTTCACGGGCCGCTGCCACGAGCGCTGCAGGAGGCGCTGCTCCGGACAAGAGATTTTTAATCGTAAGAGTTCGTGGTTAAGAAACTGGTCCTGGAAAGCGTGACGTTGCTCAGCGGCCGCGTTCTAGCCGCGCAGGCGTCTGGCGCCGACGCTCCTGGCGTTAACGAAGGGAAACACGCGTGTGTGCGGGGAGGGAAACGCGCAGCCCCCGCTACTCAAAGCTGGGACCGGCGCTTGCCAGGGAGAGAAAAACCTGGAGCTTGCCGTCGAAACCCAGGGGCCTGCGCCGAGGGTCCCGGTAGGGGCCCGCCATGGCCGCCGCTAGGTAGGGGATGAGCTGGCAGTGCTCCACGAACCGCGCCAGCTTCCTCTGGTACATCTGCCGCACCGGCTGCGAGCTCCGGGGGTTGTGCGCTGCAAGAAGCGAAGCAGAGCGTTAGTGTCCCCTCCGGCCGGCTGCGGGTACATCGCAGGCAGTTTAAAGGGGACCAAGGCTACAGGGGCTGGTTTTACCCTCGGTACTGATAAACCTGCTCTGCCCGTTGATGCCAAAGCAACATAAAAATCAAATCTGGGATTCCAGAAGTGTAAGTTCAACAAAGGCAACAATACTTAGAAATGTCCAGGCTTTTGTAAACAAAGAAACAACAAACACGTGCTGAGCTGCCATCAACTTCCCCTTCCTTGTGCCACGAGGGGCTGGTGATTCCCCAGGCACAGACAAATTTGGGTAGAAAGTGGCACATACCCGGAAATGGTGCTGTGCAGAGACAGCCCAGGAGCGGCTGCCTCCTTGACACAACTGTGCTATGACTTAAATGCTTTGCCCATAAAAGCTGAAGGGCTGACTGACAGTTCAGAGGAGGAAGGAAATGTCAAGGCCAAGAACTTGACAATGAACATGGCATTGTTTCTTTTCTCTCTTACCTCTCTGGCCTAAGAGAGATATTTTGGCATACATTAGTATCGAGTGCCAGTCCTTGAGAATTCTTTATTATTTCAATTACCCAGAGGCAAAAGGGAAGGAGTGATTTAAGACAGCCAAGTCATGCCCAATTTTTTCCTGTGGGTGATACTTTATATCTCATTACAAAAACAGGTCACCATGAAGAACTATGCTATGAGACCCTTCAGCCCTCTACGTGTACATTGTAGACAACTGCATTTAACAGCTTCTGAGTGATTTTTCAAGCACAGCTGTATGTAGAGCTCTTACAGCAGTCAAGCTTGAAGGACACTAAATCAACCTAGTGATGTATGGTTTCCTACTTTTTCTTTCCAGGAGTAAATCTCTCTGCCTTTACGATTGATCACCTGTACCTTCTCTTCTCAGATATTGAAAGCAATCCAGTATTGTTGTTAGAAAAGCTTCAACAGCAACTAGACCACTATTTCTTCTCTCTTATTTAAAGGTGAAATTAGAGAGTGACCTAAGCTGAAGGTGAGAAAGTCTTACTTTCAACAGAAATAGGATGTAAAAAATTTCCAAGGGACAACAAGATGAAGCACTTTGATGGAGGATGGCATGACCACTCTGAAGAGACACACAATAGTAAATAATGCTATATTTGCAAAGGAGATTTTTCAGTGCCCTGGAATGCTAAAGTTGGAAGCAGTTCTACCCAGTGCTAGAAGAAGAGAACTTGTTTTCCTGGATTCCTATGGTCAAACTGTTTGCCACCACATGAAGGGAAGAGACTTGTGCACTTGCACAACATTTCCAGTTCATCATCCAGTGCTAATAGCAATTTAATGTTGCAGTATATGAGTAAAGCATTTCTAGCATGGGCATCATTATGTTAGCAAAGCTGTGCTAACAACGGAATGAAGCCTTTGTGGATGAAACAAACTACAGTTTTGCTGGCTTAAGAACTGTACATTGATACAGGGGCTTATGGTGTGCCTGCCCTGTTCAGGGGTCTTCCTTAACAAAGCTATGCCAGCAAAAATCATGATAGTCCAAGAAAATTCTGAAGGGCTCTGGAAACTGTATGAGGGAACACAGGATAAATCTACATGAATATCTATTCTTTCATACTGTGTAACTTAGTATATCAGCACTCAGCCCTCAGAAGGACTTTGTTTTTGAAAATGACAGGTGTTCTATGTGCATTTAAGCTGTTTTTCAATACTATTAGACCTGTCATTTACATATTTAGCTGATGTGTTGTTGGAGGTGTGTATGATCAGAAAGTTGCCTTTGGGTTATCGTCAAGGCACTGTTTGTTAATAAGTTTTATTTGACCACCTGATCCAGCTGAAAAAAGGCAAACATTCAGGCACCTAAACCACTCCTCAGATAGTGTTCCAGCAGCCTTTAATTATAGTAATTTTAGTCAATTTTAAAGCCAATTCAGGTTGTCTATGACTTTTTAAAAATGTAGTACCACCTAGATGATAACATTTTTTTGTTTAAAAATTTAAACATTTTCTGTTTAAAAATTTAAACATTTTCTGTTTAAAAACCCCAACAATGCATGTTAGAAATGTTTTCAAGGCCATCAGGTTGATGGTGATAAAATATCATTAAAAATTCATGATTTGTGAGAGATCACTTACATATCTACCTATCCTATTAACCTTATTTTCCTCCCTGGTCCTTACACATTTCTGAGAAACTTGGCAGTGTGTACTTAAATCAGTATGTAGTAGTTTTTTCCCAAGTTGGGAAAACTACACAGATTAGTTATCAGTGTTGTATTACCACAATTATACAATTCATTATTTTTATAGCATATTATACATTACCTTTTAAATGGCAGGCGACAAACAGCAGAGCAGTTTTTTTTACACTTAGGAATGGAAACTTTGGCTTTAAGCAGCCCACTTCATTCAGAGCTTTTATTAGAGAAGTTGCTACTCCCTAAAGAAACAAAACAAGTTTTAGGAAACCATTACAGAAATCTTGAACAAAAATATACTCGAAGTCTGATCCTGATGTCACGCAAATTTAATGATATAGTTCGATATCTAAGTTGGTGAATTGTGGAAGATAACAAATAGTGTAAAATAGGGAGGGAAGTGATCCTGAATCATTTTTTTTTTCATATTCATGTCTCAAAATGTAACTGACTACCCTTAAATTATTTCAGATAGGCTCGTGTCTATCCTGGTGTTAAAAATCAAAAACAGATGTAACCTTACAAGATAGGATAAACAGAAGAGTGAGAAAACCCATCACATAATATTACAGTTTATTATTCCCTTCTGATGACCTTACTTGTATTTTTTCCATTAAAACTTTTAAAGAATCCCTCTCAATTGTAAGCAAACAACTTTCAATTTAATATAATCTCATGAATAATAAGAATAAGACTCCTATTGCGTTAAAAATGAAATAGGATGGGTAGGATATACTATACATTGCAAAATCATGTTTTATGATAGAAAAGCAAACACTGGCCTGTTCGAGGTATCCAGCCAAAGGAAGTGCAGTGAGTAGTATTGGCTCCTTTATTGGAGGGAGTTTACGGGGAAGCTTCAAATTCCAGTATTTCTCTGGTAACCTAACCAGGTAAAAAGTAAACACTTTTAAGATGTATAAACCATAACATGGTTAAAGATTAAAATGCAGTTAGCATATTCACCTCATAAACTTCTGAAGTTTTTCTTCACTTTCAAAAATATATAATTTATCTTGATATTTTGCTGCATGCTCGATGTTGCCAGGCACCAAAGCTTCATATCTGAAGAGGCAAGGCAAGAAGGACTATTAATTCACAAGAAACGTAAATCATCATTTGTGCCATGTAAATTCATAAACTACTGGGAGCCTTCTGGTAATTTAGCAAGTATAGGAGCTACAAAAAAAGAAGCAATTGGATCATCCAAGTTTCCACCACGTGACTGACAATTGCAAAGCTCCAAATCTGAAAGTCTGTGCCTCAAATTCTGCTTATTAAGGGGCTTTTATAGTGCTTCTTCAGAGTTCCTCTAGTTAACATGCCAGTTGTAATTGTTCAGGAGATTAAGAAGGGACAGCATAGAATTGACTATTATGGTTCTACCTTGATGAGAAATACCTGCACATTGAGGAAATCGGTGGGACTTTATGGTGGAGGTTTATGGATCTCTTCTAAAAATTGTAATAGCTAGTTTTGCATCTAGGAAGGTTTTGTGAGATTTTTTTGAATTTTTGAAGGCTTATGATAGAGAAAACTCAAAAACTATATCTGAGCAGTCAGTAAGCCAACACAGATCCTTGTAGAACCTGTAACCAGATGAGTTTCAAAAGGTGATTTTACATTTATTTCCAAAGTCACAGGCATAATATAGAGCATTTTAATTGCTTTTCCTGTCCAAACCCTGAACATTATTAAAAAGTACTTTGAAAGTATTTCCTCATTATTGTGTTAACATGGGACACAAAGTCTGTAATTCAGATTATGACAACTCCAGTGATGTACCTCTGTTTTCCATCTAGGTATGTGACTGGACAGTATCCCTGCATTTCAGCATTGATAGGGAATGAGGCCTTCACTTCTGCTGCAGTCAGTTTCTTTGGTAGCATATCTGGAGGTGGGAGAGGGTGAGGTGCCAGTGGTGGCACGTAAACCTCTGGTCTGCTCAAGAATTTCTGTAGAAAAAGAAATGAAATGTTTTTATAGCGTAATAAGCACTGTAAGACTGTTGGTACAGCTTCAGAGGACTGGCTCACACAATTTAGATACTTGTTTCATCTGTAACACCCCCCTTAGTCTGCTGGCACTGCTGCTGCTCTCGGATAAGTAATTACTTTTCCAACCCACTCTCAGTTAAAGTCATCACTGTCCACCCACCATCCATCACTATCCATTGCTATTATTAGCCACTCTTTACCTCTAGTCTACCCAAAACAGATGGAGAAAGGAGGAAATAGTTGTTTTAAAATGAATATTTGATCTATGAAAATTTGTAAAAGGAGCTTTGGTTTGAATGGGCCCTCTGCTGCATTTTGTCTGCCTAGACATTTGGTGGGAGGAGTACTTTGGACAAAAGCTTGAATACTAATAACGCCCATCTAACTCGGATTACATACTGCTTGTTTCTGTATGGAATCAAAGAATCTAAGCAACAATGTTCCCTTTTCCTGTAATCCCCTCCTGACCTGCTTTTTGACACTTACGTCCAGTTCTTCCTGTGAAGCCATTTTGTAATAGTGTCCCCGGAATTCCGCGGCAAACTGCAGCGACGAGGTTACGGAGCAGTCAACCAGTTCACCCTTCTCCGCAAGGCTGACGGGACAGTACTGCCCAAACTCCCCCAGACGATGCTGCAGCTCTTCGGGGGTGATACACAGATCAGCAATGCTGGCTGCTTTTCCTGTTAATACAATCAGTGATAAAGTTTAATTAATGAAAGACATAGAAACAGCAAACATTTATATGCAGAAACGTTACAGTTCAGGAGATATAATTAATTGTGAAAATGATACGAAATAACGGGAATTAAAGTATCGGGTTTTATAGGTTGATATTAAAATGAAGTTGCAACCTATTTCACAAATTAATTTTAATAACATTTTTCTAGCATGTCAGAAATATAATAGTTGTTAGTGATGTAAGATACTCTGCATGCTTAACTTACTAATCTGTTTTCCCTGGGACTGTTTTATTTATGATTGATTGTTTTATTCTTTTGTGTTGCTAAGGAAGATTTCAGCTATCATGTTATTTCTTTACATTGGTGAAAAAAGGGTGCAAGGTGTGATGAAAGTCTCCCCTTTAGTCATCCATGTCTTGCAAATGCTACAGTCTATCTGTATGAAATATATTCAAAATCTTGAATAAAATGTCATATAAGCCCCAAACTGTTTTAAAATTGTGCTTTTCAAGCTTGATGTGGTAAAGGTAAATGTCTTTTAATTTATTTATTTTTTGCTTCTGACTGTCATTTTTAAGAAGGGTGCAGCCACACAGCTGTAAAAGTTAAAGCCAAAAGGTGGATAGAAGATAAGGAAGTCTGTTTGTCCTTCAGGGACATTCTAGTTAAACTGTACAGCCATGTTTAAAAGGCATATTTAATCCTGACTGATGCTGACAAACAAAGCTGCGAGTGGGAACTGTGTCAGTTTAGACACAGTTTTCCTACCACAGCACAGAAATTAAACCAGATGGCATATTTAACCTTAAATCTGAACTTACAATTAACATTTTCCACCTCCTACCCTCCTCCTCCACTGACACTTCAGTGAAGCTGCAAGTCGTAGTTCCCCTTGTATACTTTGGGGTACCCTTTGTGATTTATCACCCAATGCTGAGGAATCTGCCTTGGACCATGAGACCTCTGACATCTTTAAGCTGCATTCTGTTACCCTGTTTTTTGGAAGATGGTCTCAGACTGTCCCGTAGTTGGTTTTGTCTTTGCTCTCTTCGAGATGAGATCAAAGAATTTGAGGGTATGCATGTGCCTACAAATTAGCTTCATCAAAAGCAAATTGAAGTTGACATGCACTCATTACATCCAGCTTCTTAAAGAAGCAAATATTACTGAAAAACTTTTTTTTACCTTCTCTTATTCTTTCCAAGTATATCTGGATTTCTTTAACAACCACTTGAACTTCCTGCAGTACTTTGTTCCAGATCCACCACTTGCTCTGAAGGCCATCAATCACACACCAGTTCTGATGCTCCTTCTTATAGAAAGTCCTAATTGCATCAATGTGCTGTTTATAGCAGGAATTTTTAATAGCTACAATCTGTGAGCTGTCATGTTCAGGGTAGGGAGGTCTGAAGACAATGAAAAATAACACCGATTTAAGTCTGCAGATTAGATCATTTCATGAATTTCAGGTGTAAATTCTAGAGTTCACTTTAAGTGCTTTTTACGAAGTTCTGCTTATTTGACACTGTAGAACAGATTTGAGAAATACAGGGTTTTTTATTAAGAATATTACCAGTTACACATGAAATGCAGGACACTTCTGATCAAACAGTTATGTTCATAAGCAGAGAACAAAACTTTTGCTATTTATGGCCCAAATACAACTCAATAAGTTTGTGAAGGATTTGGAATGTATCAGCACATATTAACTGAAACTCACTACGAATACAACATTAAACGCTACTGTAAACAAAATGCTATGAGACTTTTAAAATAGAAGTCAATTGTTTTTTAAAAAGAGGCTTAATTTTGAATTATGCCGTTGTTTAAAATCAAGAAGTAACCATAATCCTTGGATATATTTTGAAAACTGCCTGCTATATTTACATATACATAAATGAAAACAATTCATCTGACCTATAAAAATATTACGCAAGACCAGAAGAGATATCTTGACTTGAACATAGAAGCATTTCCTGTTATCATTCTTAATTTAAATTATACCCCCCAAAAATACTCTTTTCTAATAGGATTAATTTCTCTGTAAGTTGTAATTTGAGAAATATCTGATATTGTACATTTGATTTGCATTTAAGCCTCTGAAATATAATTAGTTTGGTGTTTAAAATGAGGAGTTTAAAGTAAATACTTTCAAAAAGACAGAATAAATTTAATTTTTTTTTTCAATTAAAATTGTCCTTGGGCTTTCAGTAAACAATTAAGCATTGTACTGATTACTTGATAAAAAGAAAGAGACAAAATGAAAGAGATATGCAATAAACCTCTGAGCTCTCTGGAACTTCTTAGAAACACTTCTTCTAATGAGAAACAGGTTCTTACACAATTTAATTTTAAAGTGAATGTTCTGTTCTTTTTCATTCTCTGTCCATTTATAAATTACTTACTGCTCTTCTTCAAAAACAACCAGCAGCTCTTTGAACAGAATATTTATCTCTTTAGAAAAGCAAAGAAGGGGGTGAACTGAATTGAAAGGTTTAGATGAGTAACTCACAATTGCATATTTTATTAAAATATACATTATTTCCATCTTTTAAAAAGAACTCCAATTAAGACTTAAAAGAGAGCTTATTAGATGAGGTATCAGTTTCCCTTATGATGATAATAATTGAGTTGATGAATAATAAACTTCAGCAGCAGAGTGAACAAGTAACATTTCTGGTGTATGGTTTCATTACAACCAGTTTAACTACGCAGTGGGTGCACAGCATTGCACATCTGTGGCCTCAGTCACAGAATCAGGGGATCTGGCCAGAGCATGACACAAATTCCTTATGTCTCCATTTCTGGTCTATGGAAATCAAAGCATTAGAATGTAGAGGGGCTGGTGCCCATGTCTTTTCATATGTGGGTTTGGAGACATGAATTATGCACCAGCTTAGATACAGCTTCTTTGGATACAGAACTGAGGCATCTAAATAAAGAAATGACAATATTGTGTGGATAAAAATACCACTGTCGGGGAGCATCACTACCTATTTGTGCTTTCCTTATCCAAGAGCGCTCTTCTGAACACTTCCTTTGCATCCATTTCTAACTCAAAGATTTTCACAGGAATTATCTTTGCTGATTCCAAGAGTTTTACTTGTTTTTTTGTTACAGGATATCCATCAATTATAACTCTGCATACAAACAGAAACAGAAAGACAGTTTTCCTAAGAAGTCAGTTTCTAATTAGCCGTTAAGACCATGTATATCCCTAGTACATTTTCAATAGAGACAGAAGTCTGGCCCCATTCCACGAAGTTATTGTTGCCCTGACTTGATAGACCCTGTCTTCACACCTGAAAATGTGTGAAGAATTAGTTTAAATCAATTTTAAATCAATTTAATTAATTTAAATCAATTAAAAAGTTTTAAAAAAATCAAATAAAAACAACCAAATCAAGTAGATACAGTAAGAAATAGTAAAAAGTACAGGAAATACACAAAGAGCAAAGGTATAGGAATATAAGTGGAAGGATCTGACTTGTAAAAATGGACTTTAAAAACCATCAATCATTCGGAAACACAATTTTAACTATGGATTGGGAGGAGTAGTTTTCAAAGTGAGAAGTAAAATGATTTACAATACTTGAAGAGTTTTTTAAATCATAGCGAAGAAGAAATGTTTTTCACATATTAGGCAATACTGGGGGAAAACATACTGAAACAGTATTCAAGGATTTAACATGAAAGAAAAGTTGAAAGAATTCTGATCCCAAGCTCAAATAATTTTCTGAGATTAGTCCAGAATTGCCTTTCCACATAAAAGTTCTCCTTTTTGGGGATATGAATTGAATGACTTGAAATCATGATCATGAAGTTTTTTAAGTCTGCCCGGTTTGGAAGGTGTTTCAGTGGTGAAGAAAGAGCCTAGAAAATCAAGGTCACATATGAATGAGGTGGAAAGACTCACTGATTTCAATTCCTCCTTAATAACTTCAGTTGTTAACAAAACCAGAAAAAACCTTGAGTGCTGAACCAGTCTCCAAGACCAAAGAGAATCATATGTGTCCAAGATGGTACTGGAGTTGGTATAAGAGAGGTAAAATAGTACTTCTCAAAGGATAATAGCAAATATTTGCTTATTGACTGAGAAAAGGTAAATTTCTTAAAGCATATTACTTGGATTTACTGGAATATACATACTTGAAAAATGCAGAAAATTATGCTTCAGTGTGGTTTCCCAGAGTAATGTGAAGAACCCCATTTTATACAGATTATTTCCTTAATGCATAAAACCACTGATGTGTTTTAGTGTAATTGTTTTACAGTAATAACATGGGAATCACTGCCTATGAAGGGACTGGCATGTCATGAAAAAAATCCAAAAACCCAACCAAGCTTCTTACCCGGTGGTATTACACACGTGATTCATCAGAGCCACATCTAGGGCCTGGATGGCCAGTTCATCAGGTACGGTCAGTCCTCTGTGAAGATGCCGCTTTAACATAAGTGCCAACTGAGTCTCTGGCTGACTGTTTAACACTAGCCGTATGGCATCTCCCATACTCAGACGAAGTAACCCATATACACTTGCAAATTTCTTGGCAACTGCAAAATATTTGGATTTCAACACACAACTTGTATGTAAGCAACATCACAACCTAGTAGTCTGTTAAAATATGTCCTTAGTGTTAGAATATAACTGCTCAGCTCATTCCCTGGGTCATTTCCAATGCATAATCGTGGTAAGCAGGTACCTAACCCTGCTTAGGCCTCTAAAGGGCCTTTGCATATGTGCAGAGCACACCCAATGCACTAACAGCATTCAATTCAGCACAAACCTCAGCAGCAATACTCAGTATTATTATAAAATATCTTAGAAAATATGCTTTTACTGCTGCTGCCTTTACAGGACAGCCTAGCAGTTAGATCATTTATCCAGGAAATGGGAAATAAGGTTATAATTTCCTCCTTAATATGAGATAATTTGAATCCATCTCTTCTTTTTCTAACATCTTATTCTACTTATTAAGCTGGTGTGTAAGCTGAATTTTCTCCTCCTCCAGTTAAAGTCAGAGACCTGTGGATTGGAAGTGTCATGCAGGAAGAAGGAGAGGGGACAAAGATTGAAATCTTGGGCTTTTTTTCATCTAGAAGTTTGGAATCAGACTGGGGAATGTGGACTTTTGGGTTGTGGTCCTTGAACCTAGGAATATTTCTTCATTTTACATTAGATCATATTGACTGAAAGGAATAAGCAATTAGAAAATAATCAGAAATAATACAAGGGATAAAAGTAGTGAAGTCTGGACTTTCTAAGTGACAGTCCAGGTCACTAACTTTTTAAGAAGCTAGGATAAAATTCATACGGACAATGCATAAGTATCTGACTGTCAAATGAGACACTAGAGAATGTAATTATAAGATTCTATGCCCAGCAAGAAAAGCAGGAAGACCAATAATATTAGTGGTTTATGATTTTTTAATAGCAGTAATGACAGATGCAGCTTCAGTCATTAGATAAGGTTTTGATTTATCAATAACACTGACTCCTACCTGTAGTCTTTCCAGATTTTGGAGGTCCTACGATTGCGATCTTAACTGGTACAGCTGGTCTAGGTTTTGGCTGACGAATATATTTGATGGGATTTTTCATAAATCTTTCTTTATTTTCTTTACTTGAAAAGAAATAAATATATTGTCGATGGATTACAGGGAAGACTGTGTTTTCATGGCTTTGTTGTGGCTTGATGACATCTCCTTCACTTAGCTGTGGCATATATAAAATGGGAAGCAGTTGATTAGGTTGGACAAAGCCTCCTCTCCCTCCATCCTACAGAAGTGGCTTTATAGGCAGGTAGAAAAGTACCATCTACATGAAACAAATGATCAAAGCATTTGGAAATTCATGCATATGGACATAATACATTGTCTGAGTCTGAGGAACTTCCATACATATGCAATTCTTGTATAAAAAGATGAAGTAAACATTGGTGAGAGAAAGAATATTCACTGTTTCCAGTAGGTGGTACCGTAACACTTTCTGCCCATCAAGAGAGTGTAGTCAGAGAGGTATAACCTAATAATTTTTTTTACATTTTCAAAGAATAAAGTAGTTTTATTCCTGTGTTAATTAAAATCACTTATCTGCCTGACAGTAGAAGATATACTGAGAATTTTGTGTTCAGCAGAAGTCATGTATAAATGAAAACAGAAAAGAGTATCAATACTTACACTGAGGTGAAGGGTAAAACCACAACAAGGCAAGTCAAAAAAGCTTTTGGTAAAATACATACAAGGCTGATGAAATCTTTCCAAACACATCAGATAACCCACTGGAAAGTCTGTAGTGGATCACTGAGATGTAAGAGGAGCACTAATGGAAGAAATGGTCATTGCAGAAATACTAAATGAATTCCCTGCACCACTAATCACCGTGTAAGAACTTAGTCATGTCCCTGTTGCAGCTCTTCTTGGAGGAACTGCCTTAAAGTGTCAATAAAGAACAAGCTGTCAACATCTGCAGAAAAAATTGCCCAGACCAGAGGGCATATACCTCACAGTTCTAAAGAGACTCAGAAGTAAAATTGCTACTGAATAATGTGTAACCTATTGCTTGCATTAGCCTTCCTTCCACAAAAAAGAAAGGTGGAGGATGTGACCATTTTTTTAAAAGGTCTCCAGGATGGATCCTGACAAAAATGGTTCAGTAAATCTGTATTGACCAACTTGAAATATATTAAGGAAAAAACCAGTAGTTACAGACATACTATGAAATAATGGGGAAGAGCCAACTCAGTTTCCTGTAGAGGGAAATCAGACCTCACAAATCTACTAGTATTCTTTCAAGGAGTCAGTAAATATATAGATAAGTTGAACTGGTTGTTACAGTAAGAGATAAGACTTTTGTGCTGTGTGGCATTAATTTGCCAGACCCTTCTCTGATTCTTAGGTTCCTATTCCTGCATCAAGTCATTTCAGGGTGCTTGCCCTCAATCTATAAGATGTCAGGAGTCTGTTCTAATCTATATAGGCTCCCATTCCTCCATCAGCTCATAATTTTTATTCTGTGCTTATCTAATCAGTTGCATAACTACTTCACTGCCCCCTAAATTTAATCTGAAAGTAATTGGCAGAGGCTTTATCTGCCTTTCTACAAAATAAAACCTCCACTCCTTAATCAATTTCATCATTTCTATTATATCCTAAAATACCCTCAAAATGATCCTATTTCCCTTTCATTATTGACAGTACATACATTTCCACCATCAGCACACCACTCTGATTTTATCTAATAGCTTTCTATGACTTCCTTCTTCTAAGTGAATTCTACCTTTTGGTTGGTAAAGAACCACTCTACAGCATAAATGAATGAATTGGAGAAATGGAATGAAAAATATGTAGTGAATTCTAATAGAACAAAGTGCAAGGTCTAGCATGTAGAGACTAATAAGAACTTCACATATAAGCTAGGGTTCAGTAATTGGAAATGACAAAAGAGAAGAACTATCTGTTTCTATTAATATGCCCTAGATTATTAGATCCCAATTTGATGCAGCCATAGAAAAGGCATTTCTGATCCTAAAACATTTTAAGTAAGTATTTTAGTTATATAAAGCCATAATAATCTATATACAATTCTGACTGCCAAATGTTAAACGTAATCTGGAACAGGTGAAGACCCAACATTATGACTATACAAAAGGGAATAAAATTTACTTGATTAATGAGCACAATCAAATGAAGGCCCAAGTTTTGTTTTTGTTTTTTTTTTTTTAATCAATTCTCCTTTTTATTTCTGATTTACTCACAATCCAAACTTCTTTTGTTTCTAGAATTAAAGCCAACAATTTACTCATGAACATTTCACTTGCTACCTCTAAAACTGTATCAGCCCACTTTTGGAGATAGATAGGAGCACTTTCTGATCTCAACCTTCCATAATAAAATACTATGGAATTAGATTTGTTGGTCTTCAAATTTTGTAATTTTTGACAACAAACTATTACTGCTGATGAACTTTATACATTTAACATTTATTGGTTTACTTTCTTGCCGCTGCTAGGGTTGGTGGCCACCTGTGTGGTGTGTTACAAATTCAAACCCCAAATCCTTTCAGTTTGTTTTCACTGTTTCTGGAAGGCTTTAAGACCTTCTCTGTTGTCCTGTGTTTTGAGGATCATTAAGAATTAAGCATTTCTTTCTGATTTGGCGGCACCTTTATTTGTGTCACTAATACTAATGTAACAGATACCTTTCAGCCTTAATTTACCTGCAACATTGAAAAGACTAGCACCTTTTATTATCAATGCTTGCTGTATTTTGTGTATATTCCATGGTGCAGTTTTGATTCAGTAAGGCAGTTTTCATTAAATATTTCTAGTATCAGTTGCTACTGTCTTATAGTATTTTTTTTATGTGAAATGTAATTTTAACAAGTATTACTTCTTGAAAATGTTATTCAGCTATTTAAGAACATTACCTTGACTGGATCCCATTGACCAAAAGAACTTGGAAATTTATATGAGAAAACTAGCATCTTCTGTGCAAGTGGGAAACTTATTGGGTAACATTTCTCAAAAATGCTTTCACGATTTTCTATTAGAGAATTCAGCTTGCTAAATATTTGATAGCATACGATGTGGGGCTTCCGTCCTCCATCGATCTCGATTTGTGGTATTAAAAATTTTTCAAGTTCTTCCTGGTTAATGAAAACATAAAGAAATATTAGAATCATATACACGATCAGATTTTCAATAACAACTGACAAATTCTTCTGTGATCAAGGATTTCAGGAGCATGTTCTCCATCATCGTATACCAGCAAAATTTGATTTGAGAATTGGTCTTCCTGCACACTGAAATTTAAATTAGACAGCATATATTAAGTATCATACTGTTAAAAAAAAAAAAAAAAGACATTCTGACAGTTAATTTTGAGGAATCTACTATTATAAGCTAAAGCCTGAGAAGTATGTTTTATTAAAAAAAATATTCAAATATAATATTTTCCTTACTCCAGACAAATTAGGATGGCTTATTTAGTTACTCTAAAATATTGCTGCTCTCTGGGGACTTATTATTCCCCAGCTTATTTACATAAAATGTAAACCCAATGCATTTTCTGGAGAGTTTTTTCTAGCAACCAAGACTTTTACAAGTGTTGCCTTGTTCTAATGTCATAATTTAGTTTTCCACAGAAGACCAAGATTCCACAATGTCAGAGGGCTGGCAATTAAAGCATCAGAGAACAATAAAGAAGAGTCTTGAATAATGAATCAGAAATAGTAAATACTTAAAAATTATTTATAAAGGCATAAATGTTCTTCGAATTTAAAAAAATAAAAGGGAAGAATACTAAGTAGGCTTGTAACTAGGGGATATTAGTAGAATCTAGTCCCAGTATGTAATTCTATTATATGATACTACTTCTGTGTAATTCCTCAACTTACATATAATATCTATATAGATCCAGAGTCTTGTATCTTTCCACTTAACTGCCATAAGCAGAACTCAATATAATAATGAACTGTAAGACACTAGTCGCTTCTGTTGTCACTAGGATTTATGTATTGGTCTGTTCTCCCTGGTGACAAGTGACAGAACAAGAGGAAACGGCCTGAAGTTGAACAAGGGAAGGTTCAGACTGGATATTAGGAAGCATTTCTTTACAGAAAGGGCTGTCAGGCATTGGAATGGCATGCCCAGGGAGCTGGTGGAGACACCATCCCTGGAAGTGTTTAAGAGGTGGTTAGATGTTGTGCTTAGGTACATGGTTTAGTGGTTTTTGATAGGGCTAGGAATAAGGTCTCTTCCAGACGAAACGATTCTATGATTCTATGATTTCTTGAGTGAAAAAAAGTTGCTTATTCCTTTTCTGATCAAATTTTTCATCAGTTTTCTAATGCAACAAATTATATACTCCTGAATGACAGAGAGGAAAATGCTCCAAGAACTATATTATTCCACTAGCTTTAACTTGAAACATTGTATTGTTCATGTAAAGAGCTAAGGCTGTTACCAGGATTTCTTATTATCTCTCATAGGCCTTACCCTAAATTCTTATCAATAAACTGATTTTGCAAAATAATTTTATACTCAGAAAAGTGAAATTAGCAACAAGCTTCATTCAGAATATAAATGATGATATGCATTGAATAGTTCAATAAAATTAAAACATTTTATGGTCACTTTTGTATGTGGAATGTACTTTCAATTAACTTTCTTCCAAAATGAAGGGAAAGGTGAATTTCTGAGCATAAAACGTGAATCTTTTCCACACAGCTTACACCTCTTTGTAGTGCAAACACTGTTAGTAGTTTATTCTTGATTCATCTGACATTTATCCCATTAATTATTAAAATAAAGTGAACTTTGGAAACAATCACACTTATGGTATTGGTAAAGGCTCATTTTGCAAATCTTACACCTCTGTCCTGGCTATCTACTTCTGTAAGTCTTCTATCTTGTCAGTGGATAGAGTTTCTTCTAAATCATTATTAGTTTTCTCCTGAAGTAAGATACTTAGTTTATAGTAAATAAATGACACCAATCTACTTACTGCCTTAGAGGTGGGCATAATGTTGCAGATATCTAAAGTTAGATGAGGGTACCTCACAGGTAATTTCTGATTTCAACAAAATTGTGTTACTAAGAACTGTATTAAAAAATAGTTGTCTAATAAGAATTTTACATTAAAAAATATTTTGAAATATTTATTTATGGCTTTCTAGTTTGGCTGCCTACATCAACTCAGAAGTTTGGTTACCTACATCAACTCAATCTATCAAGAAGGAGTAAGGACTCCAAGACTGGGTAGGTCTACCCAAAAGTTTCCTTTTATTTTTTTCTTCACAGTATTAGTCTTATAAATTATATACTTTAAAAAGTATATACCTTCTTACTACAGCATTCACCTTGCTCACATATTTAGGTCATGAGTACAGCAGCACTGTAACTTTTGAATTTGACAACTAAAATAAAACTGAAAACTCCTGTTCTATCATGCAACCATATAATTTAACAAAATAAGTAGTGGATTGGGTACCTGTACACCTTGTACACTGTCTACTTCTGAATCAAACTTTTCTGTGATTTCATTTTGTATGCGCTCAACAGCATCATTTTCCTGCTCTTCTTCAGTCTCTTCTTCTTCTTCTTCTTCTTCTAAAAACTCTTCTTCAAGTATAGCTTCAAGATGTTCATTTTCATTCTCATCTTCCTCTTCAGTGGCTTCGTAATGCTCCATATTTGCTAAAGCCTATAAAGGTAAAATATTTTGTTTCTTCATATCTATGATACAAAAGTTTTGAAGGGACATATCACATTATTGTCTCTTTTTTAATTTGGAAAAAAATTAATTCAACAAAACCACATGTTGAGGTATCCTTTATAATAAGTAAAAATCTAGGAAACTCTAGGATTATATTTCAAAAGAAAATACAGAGGCACTGCACAGTGCACGCAGTGAAGCATTGTACCCATTCCAAGAGTGCTTTAAAAATATGGAGTGTTACACTGCAGTCTTGATGAGTAATTTTTTCATACATAGTATTGTAGTTTGGTAGGACTTTGTTATAAACAAGCCTGTTAGCTGAAAGTGTAGTCGACAGAATTTAATGAGCTGTCAAGTAGTACATTCATGCATTTATAAATATGCTATGTGATTGAATTTGGGCAGAAATCCTGGTACAGTCCTCTTCTGGATTAACCATGTTTTTGACAGGATACTTAAAACACATGCCTAATTGCAATTAGTGGGGCTACTCTGATGCTTACAGATCAGGTACCTAAAACACATTGGTAAGTATTTTGCCAAATTGGAGCAGTTACTGAGATTCTTTTTAAATTGTTTGTAGTATTCATGAGTCAATGGTTTCTAAAAGAATTTAAGTGTCATGTCAAATTCTTTTTTAAAGTAGATGTTTCTGACAGTTTATCACATTTTACTAGTCTACATTTTACTGAAAACTCTGTGACTAAAAACTCAGGAAATTTTTTAAGATAAGAATGCAACCAGTTCTATTTAAAATCTTTTTTATTAGCTTGTTTTCTTACCTCCTGTTTCTTTTGTTTTCGTTCTGCTAAAAGTTCTTCCCTTCTTCTAGCAATCCTCTCATTCTGTTAGTGAAAAAGAGATGTAAGGAGAAGATACTTGCTAATAAAAGCTCTCTTCTGAGTATTAGTAACATGACCTAGAATTAATGTTGTTCTTTCCACCTTAAAACTCTGTTTCTAGTTGCTTCTAATGTTAACAAGTATTATCTGTGCAGCTTGAAATTTGGTATCCTAGATATACCTCTCTACTAGGTTAAATTTAGTGAAGCTAACATGGCAACTTCTGAAACTGAGATTTGTGCGGGAAAAAAAAGACTGACTCTGATCACACTGAAAATTTTATAACATTTTTATTGGTAAGCTACGGAGTTTCTAAACTGGTTTCTGACATTTGGCAAAGGGATGACTGAGCATAGTATTAAATGTGTGTTGTTCCCTATGCCTGTTTAAAACTGTCCAATTTTGACCAAGTTATATGCATTTGAAATCTAGTCCCCCATACATACTCAGCAGACCCACGTCCATCACTTGATGGCTAAATCCTAACTCAGAAGTAATACGCAGAAGCATTCTACTTAAGACCAGTGGGGTTGATCGGGATTCAACCTGTAATTGCTGTTCTTGAACGCTGTAATTCTGTGTCCTGAACTGAGATCAGAAAAACGGAGTATGTCAATACACAGGCAATAGTGTAATTTTAGAAAATCAGGTTAACTCCAAGTGAAGTGGCCTGGATACAAGAACATTCTAAGCAGAGCAGCAAAAAACTCTGCACAGACTTTTTTTTCTCTTTACTTGTGAGTAAACCCTACGGTGTTCCTGAACCACAGGTCACTGCAGGTGTACTCATTGCTCTCGGTATCCTGTTGACAGCTTCGTTCAACGGTGAAGGAAACTCCAGGGTAGAGTTCAACTAGTCTGTCTCCTTTCCTCAGACTCTTTATACGTCCTCCAGCTTTAGTAACAAAAGAAGGGATAACAGGACACCCAGCAGTGCTGCATTTTCACAGCACCATCCTACTTGCTCACCAACTGGATGCCATGGAAAAATACTCAATGTGTAACTAAAAACTATATTGCAATACACATAAGCAAAAATATCAAATTACTGTTACTGAGGAAATCCTGATTCTGGTCTTTCCTTACTTCTTAATGCCTTTATCAATTTGTATCAATATTTTGTGTATGCGTTTTAAATAAGAACCTGTTATTTTCTTTGTCATCGGGAGCCATAGTGATGCCCACACTATTCATTACAAGTGTGGACTGTAGGATCCATAGCACAGGTATTTGCCACTTGAATTATCAGGGTAACTGCTTGCATGGTGAGCTTACTACAGCAGTGTAGGCGGGTCTCTAGAATGCACATTTTCCAGCAAGATTTCCAACTTACATCAGAAAGGACTAAATTGAAAAAATACTTTAACTCTCCTAGACTAAATGTACTCTCAGAGCCAACCTCTGGCACAAGCAGTTTAGAAAACTTACTGGTATTGTATGAGCCTTGTCCCAGTTTCTGTTGTACTAACTTCCTGTGTATCAGATGCTCTATAGTAACTTTTGCTTAGATCTTTACTGATATGTGAATTACTTCTATTTTAAAATATATATTTATATACATATATACAGTACATGTATATTTATATATGTATATACAGCATATACATATGTACAGTATATTTTCTGATATGTAAAGTACATGGGAATTACATTGTCTCACTTCTATAGAAAATTAAGAACCTTGAATATCTTGCAAGTGCTGATTGTAAATGTCTGCATAGGGGTTTCAGGTTACTTCAAGTAACTTGTAACCAGTTCAGTAGTAGGCATAGCTTTGTTCAAATGGAAGACCATGCAGCTGCAATAGCACTCAGAATATGGTTTAGCACTATTATATATCTGTGCAGAGTATTATAGTTGGAAACATAGACACATACACCATTCAGTATGTGTGAAGTCAGCCAATAGGAGATGCAGATCAACTCAACAAACCATGTTCAAGGAATCCAGGATGCAGCAGCAATACTGTGCTTGAGCTGTGTATTTGATTTCTTATGGCCACATGCACTTTCTCCATCTAGTTGCCTTTTGTCCAGGACTTTCCAGATGTTTGGCTTTCTGTCACTATTCTTGGCTTGTGACATATCTAAACTCATGCACGAATTAATTGCACAGAGTAGGAAAGGAGCCCTTTATTCTTTTTGGTTCCTATGGTAAATCTAGGAATGCTGTGAATGTGTGGGGCTGTGTCTCCTGGCTTCCACATCTGTTCCTCTGTGTGTGCTCTTCACTGCTTTAGGGTTTTAGAATATGTGGTCAGACCTGTGCTGCTGAAATTACAAAAAAACTAGACAGGACTGATTACTTACCTTTATTTTTGCTTTTAGGTCTTTCAGTTTCTTTTTATTTTCCATTTTTTTAAACTGTCTTTCTTTCCATTTTTTCAGTTGTGGAGGAAAAAGGCGGTCAAGAACGTCACTTTCTTCTACTTGAATATAAACTGCAATATCAGGACAGAGTCCTCGTTCTGACATATACTGGGCTTCATCTACAGTACGAGGGAAACCATCCAGTATAAATCCCGTGGACCTAATTGGAAAACAAGATATTTATCATTACACAATGTAGTTTAAAGTGCAACATGGTGAAAATGCAATTATTTGGGGGGAAAAAAAAAAGAAGTCCTTAAATAAATGTATATGTTAAGAGAAAACTTAAGAAAACACTTTGAGCTATTAGATTTTTGACAATATAAAAGTGATATTTTGCTATGTATTTTAATTTGTGTACTAAGAAATGTATTTCTTCTGAGGTTTTAATGTGCAGAGATTAGTTATTTTTAAATAACTTTAAAAAAACAAACCAAACTGTGTCCTTGGTATTGCTTGTGTGAATCTAAAGAGTACTTCTTAGATAACTGCTCTCAAAAAAATTAAAAGGTGCCCCCAACATTATTTTAGTAACATCTGCCACATAAAGCCTGTCACCTGAAAATTTATTTTTCAGAAATGGCTGAGAAATTCTTTTCTAGTATGGGATGAGAATTTTGCCACTCAGCATGACCTACATTGCCCTTTCTGCAGATAGTAAAAACACATCAGATATGTCTGGAAAGCTCTATGGCCTCTTGGAGCTCTTACAATCTCAGATTAGATTAATAATTCTGTGAACCTGAATGTTGCATTAATAAGAAGTTAATATTTCTCTTTATTGGATTAGACCTTAATAAGATACATTGTAAAACTGCACAAAACTAAAGAAGCTATGAGTGGGAGTGGATGGAAGAACAGGTGGTTCTGGATGCTGTGGGAAGATGTTGGGGGGAGGATATCAATCATGATATATATATTGTGATGAAGGTTCTCCTCTGCTATACAGTTCCTGATGAAACTTAATTTATATAATATAATATCACAACATTATGTGTAATGGTAGATAATTTTTTTGTCTTTTTTCCTAAGATCTCCCTATTTTTACACCATTAAGAGAATTTTGTCCCCTCTTTGTGAGCTGACAGGACAAAAGTTTATCTGAGGATCTTGTTTATTATTTTTAAGGCATTTCTCATATTATTAGGAATTGAAACCTAATGGTCAAGCGGCCAGCAGCTATGATCTGGATGGAAATGAATGGAATATATAGGATATGGAAAAAGAGATTTTCTCTGTTGAAATTACATTCTAAAAAGCCAGCCTGCTGCCTTTTGATGATCTTATTTATTTATGCAACAATAATTCACATTTATCATTATGGATGTACCTTCTGATATGAAAGGACATCTGTAGTGTATACATCACTGGAGTGCAGATTGTGATGAATAAAGAAGATAACCTGATTCTGTGTTATTCTGAAGACCTTTGATATTTAATCTTGGCATTGTGCACAATATTTATGATACCTGGAAACAAATCCAGTTACAGCTGGATTCCAGCTCTCCATGTTTATTTATTACATGAAAACACAAAAGGTTTATTTACACATCTATCTTGTAAACCCTTGAAAACTACTCAGTTATTCAAGAGATTTAATCAAATTCAAGAGCACTAAGTACTTTTGTCAAGTCCTATGTAGAGCACATGAGACATTATATTACTGTCAAAACATCAATCAAAACAAAGCAACAAAACCAAGACTGAGAGGTAGGTCATGATTTGTAAAAAGTACAAGAGCACTGAAATAATCTCTGCAATAGTTATACGCAATTTTCAGCACAATAGATGATCTAATTCCTAAGATTAATTAAAGAAAGAGAGAATCTAATTATAGTTACCGGAATGGCTCTTTCTTCCACCAGTCATGAACAATGTTATCAAGAACTTCTGGAGGCAGTGCCTCATTATCTGTTAGATTTGCTCTGATTGCTTCTTCCTCATCAGTTAACTCCACTTCCTTCATATAAAGAAAATCCACCAAAACAAACAAACAAACAAAAAACCCCCCGAAAAAACAAAAAAGGGAGAAAAGAAGAAGAATTAAAAAACCCTGCAAAACCCAAACCCCAAAACAGAAAGAAAAATCTACCCAACACATTATTTTTCTGATTAAGTAAGGCACTGTCTTCAGTACCTTAAAGGAGCAGAAACAAAGTAACCTCTTTTGCCACATTTCACTGTACTACATTATACAATTTGGGATAATTATCACGTGCTTTGGGTTGGGTATTTTCCTAGAGTTGAGGCAATTGCTGCTGTATGAGTTTTAATGAAAATTTAAACCAAGCATGGTTAAGTAATTATATATATGCTCATTTCAGAGGAATAGAAACTGAAATGATCATAGTTTCTCCTAATGGCCTACAAGAAGTTTTCCACTAAGTTATCATGTTCTCATCCTGGAAGACTATCTGCTCTACATCAGAATGGTGTTTTACTTTTTAAAGGCAACTTTTATCTTTTGATGCAATCCAAAGAAAGTTGTCAAAGAAAGATATGTAAAGTTACTGGGTATAGACACTTGACCAGAAATCAGATAGCATTGTTCTACAGAGCAGTAGTAGTATTAATGACTACTCCAATGCAGAGCATTCAAATACTAAATCTAGCTACTTGTGAAGTTTTTGTGAAAGACTGTTTTTTTTCAGAATATAGACCACTGTGAGATTGATATGGCTGAGGATGTGCTTCTCATAGAATGGCTCCCTGACACAAACTGCAGTTAAAAAAAGAACGAAAAGAGAGTGTATATTGGCAATTCTGGATTAGTTTACATCAGTCACAATATCAAAATACATGTTTCTAAAAATATACCAGATAAAATACAACATTAGAAGTCAGACCTGCTATATTCATTTTTCATGGTAATATTCACAGAAGAAAATATTGTTTTCTAGTTGGTTGATTTATTTTATTTTTCCTGAAAGCAGAACAGCTTTCAAGTTTGTAAAAGAAATATATCTGGTATCTTTTAAAGAGTTCAATACTTTTTCTGCCATACCTTATAAAGGTGTCATTTGTAAAAAGTCACCTATACTTGTTTAAGAAGACTAGATACACACTACCAATAGAGTGTCTTTTCTAAGTGTCAGTGCCCATCAAATATGCACCTAAGAGGCATCCAAAGTCACTTGGAAAGAAAACTTTATATGCAGCTAGGGATTCTCAGCATATGGATTTCTGTTGTCCCCTGAGATTCTTTTGCAAATTCATTACAAAGTTCTGCTGTTCTTTCCTCATGTAGTAGTGATATTAACCCAAAGCGCCCAAGAATTTGTTAGCATAAGCTGCCAGAAAATAAAGGAATAACCCTTTTTGACAAAAAGTTCCAAGTGATTCAAGAACCCTCAAAATGATGGTAGGGAGCTGCTTGCTGTACAACATGTCTGAATAAGAATGCTTGACTTCTATTCTGATAATGTATCTAAAAGAACTTGAGAATATGCGGGAAGCCACAGGTCTAGTGAGTAACATTTTCTGTATTGCCTGACACAGCATATAAATTAAAATATATTAGTATGGTGTAATGGATACCTAAGAAGGCAAAGTGGTAGCCAGATCTGTAAAATAAAGGCATCTTGAAAGAAATGTGTGAAGGGGGAGGAAATGGTAAAACCCATATAAAAACTGACATCTGATAAAAAAATAAACCCATATAAAAACTGACACTGACATCACCACTGCAGATGAACTGTTGAAATGGCAATTTTATTTGATAAAAGAAAAGAAATATGAGATGTATATTCTGTGTACAGAAAACACCCCACACAGTGGTGGTTCAAAGGTCAAGGTTTCTCCTCAGTGCTGAGAGGGTTTTTGTTGACACAGACTGGAACAACTAGGATGATATCTTTTTGCTAAACTTCAGGGACTGCATTGTATGTTTTGTTTGCCTTCAGTATTTTTGCTTTGAATATTATAGTTGACATTTACCTTAAGCTTTGATAGATACAATTCTAGTTTCTTGTGCCAAAGAGAAAGATAATAATACAAATAAAACAATGGAGAGGTAGTGGGTCAGTGCAAAGCAGGAGAGTTGGACAGTCTGGTGGTAGTCATACTCAGAGAAATGCTTCGGGAGTCAACCTTATCCTCTAGAGTTTTGTGCATGGACCACTAAATGGGTTTCTAAACTGAACAACCTAAGCTATGCTTTGGTCATGCCATCAGATAAAGTGCTTTACAAGAAGTGCAAGAACAAATACTAATGTAGAGGAAAATTGTTTACCAGCAGATACAAGATGATGAGGAAAAAATGCTAACAGAAATGCCTTTGTGTGAGACATGTATTAATGCCAAAATAAAGGAATCTGAGTAAGAGCAAGCTATATCCATCAGTGACATGATCAATTACCATATTTTTAGCTGTGATGACCAAGTTCTAAACTGACTTGCCAAAAGAACTTTCTCTTAGATATAACTGATGAAAACCTGAGTTTTTGTTCTGACATCCATGATTTTGATCTGTACTCCATCTGTGTTGAAGCATTTGCTTCCAGTATTACCTGCTCTTGTATTATTTCATGAGTTATCAGGGACTTCTCCTGCTTTTCAAGACAATAGACAGTTGCCTTGAATGCACCTTTGGCAGCTTCCTCAGCACCTGTGAGGGCAACCCATTGACTTGTATGTGTTCAGATCACATAATCAATCCCAAATAGAAACATCTTGCAAATCTTCAGATGCCTCACTAGTTTCCACTTCTATTGAGTGTTCATTTTCCTAATACTGTCCAGTAGCCTGCTTCCTCTCCTGCATGCTTCCTTAGATCCTGTAGTAGAAAGTCTTTGAAGGTCTCTGATGACTAGTAACTTGAATGAACGTGGCAGGTATCAGGAGCACAACAAAAAATAGCTCCTAGAAAGTGATGCAGAAACTTACTTCTTTGTGAAGCTTTGAGAATTGGATTAACCCTTATTGTCTAGGAGGTAGATTTACAATTTATTTGTACTGTGCATTTTTTGCAAGATTTATAGGCTGTGTAGCTGTGTGGAGACTTCTCCACACAATACAGGCTTATATTACATCCATTGCTAACTAAAGAACAATTCATTTGTGTTGAAACCTTGTCCATTTCCCCCAATATATCACTGTTTAATAAAAGAAATCACTACATAAATATTTATGTAGATGTTTACTGTTCAGAGACATTACACCCTATAAGAGATGGGGTTTAGAATGTATAACAATTTTAAACCAGCATTCAACCTGATTAAGAAAAATAACTGATTTTCTGAAAACTAACATTCATAATTTTACCAGTATCAAGCATATTCAGCTATTTGAAATGGTATTTTTTTAACTACAAGGCATATTTTATGCTACCTAAGAGGTTTTTTTCTGGTTTGTTTAGAATATTTCTAAACTGCTGTGCAATTGGAGCACAAGTACCTAACTGAACCTGCATATTATAAATACTTGAAGGAAACCATATCTTCCCATTATTACTTTGACCTTCAGGGTTTTTTTCTCAGCTTGTCCTCCTTTGCCCCATTTACTATCTATCTCTATGATTTAGAAAAAATCCTGTAAATAATTCTTGGAAATGTTTTGAAGAATGTTTGTGGCATTCATAGGAAAACATTGTCAAGAACTGTTAATTCCAAATTTAATCAAGTAAATAATTTAACATAAGTGATTTTTGTCAAGCTAGAATTACATAGGAAATTCCTATTTGTTTTGAACATGGTTATTTTGTGTGTGGACATAAAAAAGATCAGATTATTACCTGTTTGATTTTTTCAGTCTCAGTTTTAGTCATGGTCTGAGAGAAGTCTTCCAGTTCCTGTGATAGAATTGTCATTTTATTGTCATCATCTTCTAGTTCTTCATTGCAATGGGGCCCAACTTTTCTTTTAGTTTTGGGTAGGATCAATCCCTGCAGATATTCCTCAAACTGAATATGGAAAATGCCCAGTTTGTTTGCTATTTGTCTTGCACAAGTAGTTTTACCTGCTCCATGAGTTCCAAGTAAGCACACCCGTAAAGGAGGAGCCTAGAGGAAAAAAAATTGAATATTTTGAAACAACTTGGAGTCTACAGTGCACCCCCTCCTGTCTTTCACTTTCAAAATATCATTATAAAAATTTCCTCAAAAACAGTCACATAATTTTGCATTTTAATTTCTTCCAGGCTTTTTATTAGTGTTCCAAACAGACTACCTCCTTTCTGGAAATCCTGAACAAATACCCTATGGCAGTTGACACCAGCAGGTAAAAATGAAACTTCATTACACAATCCTGGTAAATCTTCCCTTCTTTTACCCTCCTTTCACTTACAGAAAAAAAAGACTTAAATACAGTAAAAACCACCCAGTATGTATGATTTATCAATCACATCTTACGATTATTGTAAGCCTTTATAATATAAATATCTTTTCTGCTTTATTTGCATCATTAATTAATTCAGTGTTCACTAAAATATCACTAGGGAAGCAATGTGTTTTATTTGTTTCAAGGACTTGCCTGATATATTTATTGTTTATAAACAATTATAAATGGGAATTGAAAATAGTGATTTTACTCTGTAATTGTCTGCTTTAAACAATTTTGAAGATTCTCACTTGTATTGGTTCATTGTGAGCCACATACTCCTCAGGGTTCTTCAAAAATTTATCTCTGCAGTCAGAAGTTGAAAAGTAATAAATCTTTTCTTGATATTTAGCTGCATGTTCATAGAGTCCTGGGTGAAGTACAAAGTTCTCTTTCAGACTGACTGGACAAAAGTGTTTTGTGTCTCCCATGTGCCTTTTCTTTTCCTTAGCTTCTTCTTCATCCTGAAAATATTATGAAAATTTTTGAAAAAAAATTGAATTCAGTAGTTCACTTAGCTTAAGTAGATCTAGTAGATGGGATTAAATAATGACAAATATGTGAACTGAGCCTTGAATGAGAATGGTATTCAGTTTGGAAGCTGAATATAAGTCTATGAAAATATACACTTCAGATTCAGAGTCAGAAAACAAACTGCCTATTCTAGTGAAAGAAGTACTGAGAAAAGAATGATCATTCAAAATTTGAAATTATAATATCATAGTTAGTTGCTGGAGATCAAAATTGGGCTAGGAGTATCTATGCTAAAATCCTTTCCTGATGTATTCTTGAAACTCTTCTGTGCAGAAGTAGACCTCTTCAGAAAAGGCAGTGAGAGTGGGTGTTTGAAAATTATCAATCGCTGAGACGAAACAGAGGATTGCGCATTAGGACTTTGCATCTTCTGATGCTTATACGATGGCTCACAGCATCATTGTTAGTTGACAGAAAATCAAAGTTCCCATGTGTTTCTTTAATAAAACACATCTTTGCCATCTGGCAAATTTAGGTACATTCATTCTCTCTATTAACATGGGGTATTTAGGTTTCTCACTGGAGTAAAACTACTATCAGCCAGAACATAGGAATACCATTAAAGTGTTCTTGAAGTATATATTGATGTTTATTCTGTAAGATGGCTGAAGCTGGATCATACAAAATCAGGTGCAAAATCTGACTTCTATGTTCAAACTGAAAATAAATTAATTAAAGTAAAAGCATAAATAAAGACAGCATGCTTACTTCTTCATCTTCATTTTCCTCTTCTTCAACTTCATCATCTTCCCCTTCAGCAGCCAGATCTTCTGCTTCCTCATCTAAGTCTTCATGGGATAATTCCCAACCATGACATTTAAAGGGTTCTGAAAGGGTAAATTTTTTGGGTTTTTTTCTGTTTCAATATTTTTCATTTAGCTACAGCAGAATATATTCTCTTTGTCTATAAAAGTAAGCACATATGTGAAAACAAATAATGCCAACTGTATGTTGCATTTCTCCTCTGAACAATATGGTCTCCTCTGATATAAGAATTAATATATTACTTCCTCCAAAAATGGAAGTTCTAATGGTCATTTTTTGGTTAAATTAAATTGGTCTTTTCAATGGGAACTTGTAGCAAAAAAGAGCTATACAAACACATGGAGATAGTGCCATTACTGTTTGCAACAGGTTTTTTGCTATTGTTCATTGGGGAAAATCATCAGTCAAATTTTGATTATAAAGCTATTGCACTAGATGTTTTGGTTAATAGAACACCTGCATTGTAGTAATGATATGAAAAATGTAGCTTTAATACTATTTATCTAGTACTCAAAGTTGTTACAGAAAGGTAGTTTGCCAAAAAAATATAAATACTGTAAAAGTCCAGTCCTGAAACACAACTTCTGTAGGCGCATAGGTTAAATTATTACACACCCTAAAAGTCTCATTGATTTCAATTAATATTGTACATTAGTGAATCTTTGTTATCTCTCAGTTTCCCAGACAAGTAACCTGTCATGAACAGACGTAAGAAGTAACTGTGGAAATGCACTGTCAGAATGTTTGGGGAGCTATTATGTACATATTTGTATAGCCACATATATATTTTTCAAATATGTGTATATATTCCCCACTCTTCTTATGTCTTAAAGGCTGCTAGTGTGCTTTTCAGCTCACCCACTGAACACAGCATGTCCTGTTCCCACTTCATGTGAGTAATATAGAATGGAATATAATCTACCCTTGCCCCAATATATTAATCATACAAGCTCTCCAAAATCCCTCTTGGTAGGTTAAGTGTAAATCATGTAAACAGTATTACTTACTTTCCATAACAAGCACAGTTTGATTAAGCAGACTTTCTGGAGTTTGCTCAGCAATCTCTAAAACAACAACTAGAGATGACCGCTTGATTTCTGACTCCACTGTTTGCCAGTCATCCATGAAAAGGTCAATATTCCTTTTAATTATTTCCATTTCTGGTATATCTGGAAGATCATCCTCTGTAAACTCAGGTAGCATGATTTCTGAAAATCAAATAGTATATAGAAGGCAATGCTCTTCTAAAATGTTTTGCATTTTAAAGTTATCATTATGCTTTAGGATTTTTTTTTTTATTTTCCTCAAATATGGTGGTTTATTTTTTTTAATGCTGCTTCCTTCTCCCTCCCCTCACCCCCAACCCCCTGTCATTGTGAATTATTATATTACTAGTTTACAAAGACACTTTGAAAATACCAAATTCATTATGTTGATATAGTATATATTGATATAGTATATACTGATGCTTCTCCAGGAAAATAAACAAGGTCAAAATACTTAACTAAATACGCATATAGTTATTTAAATCAGTACACAAATAAATATAATAACTCTGCAAAGAAATATAAGGAATAGAAGTTAATTTTAAAATTATGATTTAATGCTGAACAGTTTTTGACAGGCTACACATGTGGTCATGCCTCATATGGAATGTGTCAGTATAGAAAGAAATAGAGTAGAAAAACTAGCATACACTGCAAAGAGGCGACTTCACGTTCTGACCTAGTTCAGGTTCAGTTGCTGGAGCTGTTGTGGACTGTTCAAGTTGCATGTTAGGTATCTCTTTTTTTTTCAAGTGGAGTATGTTCTCTTTACATTAATAGAAATCTAATGCATACTACTAGGTGGTTTTCCTCCTCAGCATAAGATCTCAATATACAGATGCTACTGAATTAAACCTTCATTTAACCAAACAAAGGCAGACAGATTATAGAGATCAATGTGGCAAAACTGCAGAGAAAATAGAAAATTTAGGGGAGAAAGGAGAAACATAAACAGAGAAGTCCACTTCAGTGTAAATATCAAGTATATGAAGGATGGTGTCAAACACTGAAAGTCTAAATTGAGAAAGGTCAAGTAGTGAACTAAAACACTAAACCATGCGATATAAGAATTCTTAAACTACAACTGATGACTCTAACTGTAACTAACAAATGAGGCAAGACAGGTACACGAAGATTATGATCTACCTTTAACAAGTGATCTGTAATGGGAATATCTCAATTCCTGGTTACCTAAGGTTTAATCTTTGCAGAGATGCGGAACATACTTTAGCCAGTTATATGAAACAGAAACTGTGGGTGTTAAACAGATTGAAATTTAGATCTATTTGTTCAGAGAACTGGAATACTTCCATTTCACAACCAAGTCTGCAACAGAATTGAAAGAGGGAATTAGTTTCTTCTGACTTTCAAGCCTCATTTGTGTGATTTAAGTGATAAAGCAATACAGATGTATGTGTGTGTGGAGTAATTTTAAGAAGTACGAACAAGAAGATGCAAAAGTGTAACCCATTACTCTGAAAGTTAGAAGTCATCCATAGTTATACAAGGAAAGGGACTGTGGATGTAGATCCTATCTGCCAGTCAATACACTCTAGGACAAGGAGTATATAAATGATGGTAGTAACAGAAATACAAATATGAACGAACAAATGAATGATTTTAAAAAAATAATTATATCATGGCTTCCCTCTGTCAATACTTGGACTGAGAAACTCTCACAAAAAATTTGGCTTTAATAAAGCCATGTCTGTATGCAATAACTTGTTTAAAAGTAAGGGAAAGAAGACTTTAATCTCCTAAGATACATTGTGCAGCAATTTATAGTGTCAATTGTATATAGTGTAATAGACTAGTCAATATTCTATATTGTCACTATAGTCAGTATAGTGTAATTGTATAGTCAATTTGTAGTGTAATAGCATCAAAAATCAGAGAAGTCCAAGCCTGTCTTCTAGAACTGTTTCATGAAAAATGAACTAGAGTTAGAGATTGAAAGAATGCATTAATATAAATAAGAAATTAACAGGTACCACTCATGGTAAACATGACAAAACCATACCAAATGTGTTGTCATACTCGGTGAGCTGCAATTTGTATCCATTTAGACACTTTAGGCCCTGAAAGTCCTGAGACAATGTTTTCTTTCATCTAGAAGAAGATGCAGAGGTGCCTAGATGACACCATCACCACTTTGTCCTCCCTAGATCATGAACAGTCTTCAGCTACAGCAACATGATGTTGCTGCTGTTACCATTCCTTGTACTCATAACAACTTCAATCTTGATTTTCTTCTGTTTCTTACCACTTTTCTTTTGTGTTCTGTTTAATAAATCTGATAGCATTGCCTTCAAATGACAGAAAAGCAGTTGTTAAATGGTCTGAATTATAAGTTTGCTGGTACTTGCTTACTTTACTGTGTCTGTCTGTTGCCGGAAATGAGTCTGCAAGACAGAGTTTCATCAGTGGATGGAGTGATTTTCTACTTTGCTATAATTTTCCCTTCCTTTTTTTTGTTTCTGTCTTGTTTTGAGTTTGAAAGAGCAGGAACAAATTTTGACACAAGCAACATGTATAGTCTGTTCCAATGAACTTTTACTGATTTTTACAAAAAAGGACCATTACTACTGTTTTTCCTTACATAACTTCCTACACATGAAAAGGAGAGTTATTACTAAAAATTACAGCCTTACATAATGCCTTGTGTGTTAAAAGCTTTCACCATTTTCTTAAAAATAGAAAAGCCCAAACCATTTAAAAAACAGTGTTTTATGGTTAGTCCCTGGCATTAAGTAGGCCAATGCTCACTATGTGAAATTGCAGCACTGTAACATTCATTTTGAGTTTGCCTCAACCTGAAAAACCCAAATAATTTTTCTGGCTTATGAGGAGTTAGATTGCCCTGTTACAATTTTCTTCTTTAAGAAAATTAATGTTTCCTTCCAGAACTAAATGTCTCAGTCTTCTCTTAAGTATTGTTGAAGAAATTTTTAATGTTTTAAAAAAGAAATGTTTAAAAAACAGGGCAGATCCAAAAATGCTCTTACTAAGTACAGTGTAAGTGGATTTCAGTGATTAGGTACCAGTATGATTTGGCACCAGTAAGACTTGGCAGGAAACGGGACTAAGAATAATGGTCAGAGTAGAGATGCTGCCCATCTTTTGTCTAACGTGCTACCAACAAAAGCATAGCCTGGAAGTGTCAATAGCAGCTGGGATACGTGAGCACCTGCAGGACAAGGAACATATCTTAATAATTTTTTCTGACTTGGATGGCTAAGCTACCTGGGAGCTATTATATCAAAGGTCAATGCCACTAACGTCTTCTAGAAGAAAGCAAGCCAGTGCCCTGCCTCCAGTCAGTTAATTGCCAAAGAGTGCGTTAGGGACAACCGTTCTTTTGTCAATGGCCAAACTGAAAAAGGTGCAGGGTTTCAAATGCATGCTTCCTTTTGACATTCCTTCATGGATCACTGAGGTCGGTCCCTTGCTAGTTTGCTTCTTCTACATGTTTCTACAACCCTTAATTTTACTTATGAAGCCAGGCACTTAAAAGATAGTATGGCAGGTTTTGGCACTACAATGTCTACATCTTCTTCTGCGTCTGGGTCTTAATGTGTAGTCCTCTACAAATATAGTAAATTTCTATATAGTTAGGTGCTTTTAAGAATATTACTCTTCTACTTGTGTGGTTAAAAATTTTATTCTTTCAACACCCCCATTTACCTCTATTATATGGCTTAGGGTCCTGAGGGCACCCTTGGTCCTGGCTGCCCTTGCCCAGGACCCTGGTGCTCTCCTCACCTTCCCATAGTTCAGGATCCCATTTCAGCCCCCAGGGCCATCAGTCCCTGCCCCAGCAATGCTGCAGCAGGGCTGGTCACCAGCTCCCTGCAGCCCTGTCCAGCCATTGCCTCTGCAGAACTGGGCCTACTCGGAGCTGACATCCCAGCACAGCCTCAGCTTGTCCTTGTCCTCAGGAAGATGCCCAATGCCCATGGTCAGAGCTGCCCTGCTCCTGGCCGGGGTGGTGGGACTCTGTCTGCCAGGCCCTGTCCTGATGGCCATGTTACCACACTGTACTGCCCGCTCCTCGTTCCTTTGGGAGTGGTTGGCCTTCATAGTGTCCTGTCATGCTGTCTCCCCTGAGCCATTTTTAAATAACAGGTTAACAGATAAGCATTTTGGCAAATATTTTCCATATCTTTTATAGCAAAAAATACTTAATGCATTTCCTCTCTCTTTTTTTTTTTTTTCAGCTTTGAACACCACAACTATTAGACTGACACCTCAGTGGCTAACCTTCCTTATGCAAAAGGCCATACCATGAAGCAGAAACACCTTGCAGATTTCAAGACTGATCTTGAATTATAAATTGATTTTCTTGAAAATGTTTATAAACATTTGCATCTTTCTAAACTACACATTAATTCTATATACATCATTACATTAGTTCTCCCCTGCAATGCCATTTCTGTCTCTTGCCATGATTCTAAACAGGAACATGAAAACACCTTCCTTTTTATGTACAGTAAAAGACGTTGTGCAAATTGCACAATTAATTACATTACATTCTGCAGTAATGTATTCCAAATAACACAGAGATAATGTATTCCAAATAAAACAGCCAGGTAAAACCTGCTTAAATTTGGGCAGCTCTCATGCATTATGTAACGATGATTTCATTAGGAACAGAGATTTTAAGAAAATAAGCAAAGGCTACATTAATAGCTAGGTTATGCTAACTCGTTTTTGCACGTGTTATCCCTGGCACATTCATGCTGTAGAAATCACATGTGCTGCCTTGAGACCCACAGCCTTATTCAAAGCAATAAAGTATGGAAGAGGGTAATGTATGCTGTCTGGATCTAGCTTTCAACGGATTGCCTTTTGTAGTCCTGCCCTTTAAATACCTCTCAGTTCTGGGTAGGTCACCAAACTTTGGAAATACACAGGCAGAATAATGGATTTAAATGAATACTTGACATTGTCTGAGACAGAATACTGAGCATGGTAACAAAGCTAGTCAACAGAGTGCTTCCCATATAAACCTCAATCTCAAAATCACAATTCATGTAACACCTCTCCTGATAGGCCATATTTAGCAAATGATGGACCATCACATGTTCCACCTTTGGTTCTCTACTTTAGGAAAATAATTCCACCAGATTACCTCTATCTGAGAGTTTTCATGCTTAAGGAAACTTAACCAGCAGCAATTATGGCATATTGATGGAGCTTTTAAATAGATTACATAGGCTTAAGTGAACTGGAGAAACTTTCCCCTGGAAAGAGAGGAGAAGTAACAAAAGGAAAAAGGATTACATTCCCAGGGAAAAGGAACAACTCAGAAATTGGACAATGCAAACATTATTTGGTTTTGGTTCAGGTATTTGAACCTTATTATGATAAAATTCTTGTGTCCCTGGCATTTGGCTTGTTTTGGTCCCAGGGACCAAAAATACTGAAAATATTTTTAAGTAAGGCATCTGTACCTTTGCCATTAGACATAAGTTATAATAATTCTGCTTGCAGAGGTGATTTACAGTGAGAAAATATTTTTGAAGAAATAAGAAGCATAGTCAAGAAAAGTACTTGAAAAGACAGCATGGTTTAAAAATAAATGGATCAAAAATTGCAAACAAGTTTCCCCAGAGCATGTGGTGGACTATCGAACAGTGCTGTTCTTAATTTCTTTTCCTTAATGCAGAGGTGATAAGAAACAATCCTCAGCCCTAAATTAGGAGCTTTAACAGGGGATGCCTATATGGCAATGTCTCATATTCTTTTGCTCTGTGTTTTCTTTGCCTTTACTTGAGCATAGTTACCATAGAGACAAACAATCCTCAAAGGCTTTCTGCCCCCACATTCTCCAAGTGAGTTTCTGGGGAAGGAAAGGCTTTAATATCTTTTTTTTCCAGTGCTCTGCTAGTATTAGATATGACTTGTTCTGCCATCAGTCCATATTCAGCAACAAAAAAGATTAAAATATCCTCCTTTCTCCCCTCTCAAAACCTGTCAAAGCTGAGACAGAGACACCAGAAGCCAGCATATATTCTTCACTTAAGTATCAAAATAAACAGAAAGGAAAATTGTAGGATAACAGTGGCACTTCCATTCTTTGGAAATTATATGTATTTCATTATGAAAATATTTTCATTTGTATTTTTGAAACAGACCATGTAGTTTGTTTATACAGACTTTTCAGTACTTACTTATAAATACATGCTGCCAAATAATTTTCATCATATTACAGTGAAATGTCCTCAATGGACAAACTTATATTGTGTGTACTGATTTATGGTGTTTGGAAAACAAAAGATCCGTTTACAGATTAAGTTGATTCTTTCTAATGCATAAAAATGTGTATATTTAGCAACTTGCTATTTAAAACAAACTGTTTTCTGTTGGATTTATTTCTCTTTGAAACTTTTACATATTCTAAAAATTCTAGTAGATAAAAGATAAAATGTGTATTTTAAAAACTGAAGATGAGTTGCCTTCAAAATGTTTTTTGACAGAAGGCTACTGTAGGATTTTGTATATCTTTTCATTACCTTATGGTTCTGTGGACTTCCATGTACTGAAGAATTTTACCTTACACCAAAAAGAAAACATGACCCCATGTGAATTCCAGCGAGCTGTTAGCTGCACACAAAGATGACTAAGGAAAATATAGGTCATACTTTGATCGTTTACATCCAAAGTTAAAATTCATCCATTCCCATTTTTCCCAAGATCCCATGAAACAGGGAATAGACTAGTAATTTCTGAGCAATATGGATATAATATTAATTTTAAAATTTTCTGTGGAACCAGAGTTTCTTAAAATCACGTTTCTGACTACTGCAATTTGTTCATTTCCTAGGGGGGCTTTTTCCCACTTTTTTTTTTTTTTTTCCCTGGTATTTTCTTTCTACTTTTAATTTTTTTGAGGGGTTGCAATCTATGAGAGTGACTTCCAAAAGGTTTTTTTTTTTGTCTGATTTCCCTCCTTTATCTACACTTCATCCTGCAGAGAGTGCTCATGGATTTCTCTTTGAATACAGGAGGTTATATCAACCTGGAATTTCAGCAATGCTCACTTTATTTGTTATTTCCGTAGATCTTTGTACACATTTATTAATTTGGTATTTAGGCAGGTGAGGCAATAGTGCGATTTTGTTGTTTTTCAAAGTGCAAATACCTGATGCATTGTTTTTAACAGTGTTTGCATAACTTGAATGTGGCCATTCCATTTTAAATACCTTGAAAGAAAAAAGTTAAGGTAAGGAATATTTACAGCCAATTTTCAAATATAGTAAAAGCTTGCAGAAAAGGAAGGCATACAATTCTTGATACTAGCAAGTAAGAGAGATTGTATGTGCTACAATGTCAACCTGCAGATTCAAATTCTTCTTTAGAACCTGCAGAGTAACTGGACTGTTTCTGGGACATTTGTTCAGTTTCAGGTGGAAGTTGCTCATCATGGTCCTCAAATCCTGTTGGCACAAGTAAAATCATTAGTGACTACAACAAATGCATTGAGGGGTGATGGAGGCACTATAGAAATAAAGATATTTTTGGATCACACTGCAAAACTTACATTTGGTCATGTGCAAAAAAGGAGTTACTGTAATGGTCAGGTATTGCACACTGACCAAAACATTTTAAGATCTGCTACCTGATCTGTGGGGAAAGGCAGACCACCTATCAGATGCCACATGACTGTGAATAAAGTGGAGAAGATCTTTATTTAATTCAGTGCTTTTATGTAAGAATATTTTTCATTCATTTTAATATATGTGTTCTGTGCTCAAACCATGCTCAAAAACAAGACCTTGAGAAAGAGCACACTTGGTGTTCTACACAACAGTTCCTATTGGGTGGAAGTGCTTCTGACTTGAAGGAGGGCTTCTGTACCTGAAGGCCAGTGTAATTTTTTCCAACTGTATCATCAGTTGGCCAGTAAATAATATTACTTTTTCCAATGAGCCGTGTTTTGCTTATGTCCTTAAACCATTGTGAAAGTAATAAAACAACACTAGTACTTCTCAATTTATGATTACCCAGAACTGAAATCATGTTAAACAAGATGTAATTTAAAATCTGAAACATTTGTTTTCATGTACAATTTTTTTTTAATTTTTTTTTTTTTTTTTTTTGGCAAAGAAACCACAAACATCGTGAAAAACAGGTTGGAAACACTGAATTTCTGATTTATGCAGAATCAGGAAATTTTATCTTGTAAACAAGTATCTTCTTATGTGGTTAACAGACAAAAACTCACAGCCTTTAGCATGTGTCAAATTCCAAAAACTCTTCACTTATTCTATTTATTTCCTCTTGATGTATACTGGAATGAAGTCAAGAAAAATGAGATTCGATGCTCTGTAATAAATAAATCAAAAGTCCATAATATACACAAAGAGGAAAACAACATGCAGAAAAATATGTGCAAAATGGAAGACACTTTGTCAAGGCTGTCAACATGCAAATTCTCACATGCATACATAATTTAATCATAGACAGTCTCAGAGTCATCAATGGAAATAACTGTGGCACAGAAGCTAAGCATGTCTAAATTTTTACAGTATGTCTAAATACTTAGGAGATTTCATTTACAAGACTGGTGTTGGATAAGGTCAAGGAATACAGATGGACAGACATCGATATAAATTAAGAAGATGTCCTTTTTCTTACAGATGTTCAGAAAGAGCTTTGAAAGAGGATGATAGTTCTAATAATGGGGTTTTGTTCTTTTTCTTTTTCTGCAAAGGAATGCATAGCTTTACTAAACCAATATCTCTTAGCCTCTATTTCTCTGAATGAGAATGTAAGAACTGAAAGGATTTGGGATCTAACTGAGAAAGTTTTTCATAACTTTTCTGTTTCAGATTTTGAAATTTGTCTGCCTAAAATGCTGTGATTACAGGTATTAGAATGTAATTATCATATCTGGTTTATGAAGGAGGGCAGAAAGTGGCTTTGAAAATCATGCAATTTTGCTCAAAGACTGAACAAAATGTGAAGTTAATATCACTGCAGCTTGTTTTGAAGCTTCTGGTACAAGTAATTTCTATCCTTTGTCTGCAGATTAATAAACTGTCCTTGTTCAAACACTGAAAAGCTTCCAGTTAGAGGTAGAAAAAAACCACAAACAAATCAGAATGCAAGCCAACCAAGAAAAGCAAAAAATATATTTAGAGGCTGTACAACTGAGCACACATCAGCTGCCTGGGAAATGTTATAATTACAACTGAGTCCAAAAAGCATTTCTCTTCAAAGACTAAAGAGGAAATGTCCTAACATGTACAGGTTTAATTATTATTGTATCTTTTTTGTTGTTGTTTAAAATATCTTACTGAATGTAACATGATGATAAAAATAAAAAAACAAGATGGATATTGATTCAACCCTCTACCATCTGTAATATGAGAAAGAGGGGGTTTAGATCAATATCAAAGGGTTTGTAAAAAATATTGATGTTAACAGCTGGGAAGAACAAGCACAAGAGGCGACGGCTGGAATTACCAGCTCCAGCTACCTATTTATTTCTTGAAAGAGCTTCTACCCAAACAACAAGAGTAGCAGAAGAGACAGCAGTGAAGATGGGGTTGTACTAACACACCACCCTGAGCTACTGAGGTATAGGCATATGTATTCTCCAGTTGAGTTTGCTATAGGAAGGGGGTAATCTCTGGCAGTAAAGCAGAGCTGACAAAGTACAGAAATTAAAGTCTTAAACCATGACAGCTGCTTGCTTCAGTGGATAAGATCAATCGTATGGGGTATTTTATTGCTGAAACATGGCAGGAAAGAAAAATGCCAGATTTTACTTCAGAAAGATTGGAATGAACCCACAGATCTACCTGAAGCTGTATAATTCTTCTACAATGCCTGAAATACGTTCTCATGAAGTCATATAGCTGTCTCCTAGTATAAGTAAGTCCATACTCATGCAAAGCTTAAATACAGTAAGAAATGCCTGAAAATAATTTAAGCTCAGAATAATTGTGTCAAGGTACCTGAAAAAAGATATGGGGCTATAATTTTCAGCTAGACACTACAAGCAAGAGTTACCACATAAATTGTTTTGTGTATCTTCAACAGACATTTTCAGCATTGTACTTAGCTTCCTAAGTCACTTAAATATACTTGATAAATTTACCCAAAGTCTCCTTCTCCATTTACTTTCATTAAGACATGTGTAAGTGCTTTGTTCATTACTGGAATGATTTTTTCATTTTAAACACAAACAGTGTTATAAATTTCAATATGTTGTGTCCTGAGGCAATCCCAGTTATTTCAATGTCCCACTGAAGTTACAAAATTGCAACTATTAAAATGTATGTTTATATATAGAGAATAGAATAGAATAGAATAGAATAGAATAGAATAGAATAGAATAGAACTATTTCAGATGGAAAGGACCTACAATGATCATCTAGTCCAACTGCCTGAGCAATTATGGGGTGACCAAAAAATTATGTTACTGAGGGCATTGTCCAAATGCCTCTTAACATTGACAGGTTTGGGGCACCGACCACTTCTCTAGGAAGCCTGTTTCAGGGTTTGACCACCCTCTTGATAAAGAAATGCTTCCTCATGTCCAATCTAAACCTCCTCTGGTGCAGCTTTGAACCATTCCCATAAGATAGATATATGAGATATAAAAAGAGCTTGACTGGGGGTCTGGAGTAGTTTTCTAAGTTTCAATTTTTATACTGTAACTGCTATATAAAAAAGACAAAACTGTGAACATATAATTCATTTATATTTTTGTAAAGACACATCACATGGGAGAAAAGCTGCAGTCAATGTGCTGATTGCACTACACGTGAAATAAAACAGATGTCAGGCTAAGAGCAGAATGACTGAAGTGTTTTAATGAGTCAGTATTTGATTATTGAAATCAAATGTAGGCGTAGGAAAACATGATTTTCTCTGAACAAGGACTTATCACGTGTTAAGAGCACAAGTGTGTATGTGACATTATTACTTGTATCATTAATAATTGCTGTTTTGATGTACTCAGATGAAAAGGAGTTAGATATTCAAAACTAAGATGAAATTTATTGTGTGAGAGATAATAGAGTATCTGTGTAGAATGCTTTATATTTAATATTCTAAAACTCATCCACTTTGGAGAAGAGCTATGGGTTTTTTTAGAAACTATAAAAAGTTATAACATAGAATTTGTTTAAAGTTTATATGTAATTTAGAGAGCCCTACAAAGCTAGAGTTATTTTTTTCAGACTAGGTGAAATGTTGCCTAATTAAAAACTAAAAGCATGTTGTGATATTCAGTCTATCTTATACAACCTTTACAACTTAAGCCTTGTTATATATAGGTAAAATAAATGCCAGACTGGATAATGAAAAAGTATATGTGAGACGTATTTGCAATATAGAACATAAGCTTGGCCATAGTATCTTCCTATAGAAACCAGTATGTTCTGTTTGAAAGGAAGACAGTAGTGGCAGTCTAGGCTCCCACTGATGAGAGAAAGAAAAAAAAGTGGGAATTCATACACTTAAATTACAGTTCCAGATCTTAGGTGCTAATTTAGGCTAAAGTTCCCAACCTAGTTCTTAATGTAGAGACAGATACTCATGCATGATACTTCATCTTGACAGCAGATCCAAATCAGACAGCAACATTCTTCTAAGGAAGCAGGCAGTGATTAAAGAAGGCAATAAGGAAAGTACAACCCTGTAACTTTTTTGACTGTTGAGTTTCAAAAACATTGAAACTAATTGGAATTAATTCTAAACCTCTACCCAACTGACAGAACTGTCTGAGGTGCAGAAGTCCAGCCTATTTGTGACAGTTGGCCTGCCCCAGAAATCTCACTCCTTACAGATTATTCAATCCTGCTCAGGACAATTATATTTCCACTGCTAGAAACAAAGTATATAAAAAGATATAAAAATATGATCTTTACAGTAAATAAAGAATGGATAAACAAAAACGTGTGCTTCTCTCAGTACAGAAAGAAGCAAAAGAAGAATGTCTTTATCCAAAATGTTCTATTAATACTGTTATTAGATGGGAAACCTCATGTAATACACATGATTCTGTTGGGTTTTTTTTATTGATGGTTATGCTATTAAAGGCTAATCTCCATAAACACAAAGAACAATTACATGTGTGACCCCAATAACCTAATCAGAAGAAACAAGCCCTGACTTGGCTCCCTCCAGGGTCATAGAAGAGGATGCTGAAGGCATTGTCTGGGTGTGAGATCTACTGAGATGAGTCAACCAGAAAATAGAGTCAACCCTGGGTGAGGGGGATTACTGCCTACAGGGTATAAGGTTCATTAGGGGATGTCAGAAAAAGCAGTTTGGGATTCTGAGAGACTAATAATATACATGAGGCATTTCTGAGAAGGACCAAAGGCAAGGAGAAGGAGGGATCAAAGTGGAGGAACAAGTGGGAGGAACAAGCATGTATAACAGAGTAAGAAGAGGATCAAAAGGGAAATGGGAATACATGCTCAGACTCATTACTGCATGGTCCTGGGGACATGGAGCTACAGCAGCCTCATCTCTACTGGGCTACTGGATACAGCAATTCATAGTGTTATGTTGCTACCATATTCAGCAATTTGTAATGCATGTTAAGAGAGCCACTCCTGAAATAATTTCCATTCCCCTTTAATTGCTTCAGGCTGAGCTTCTTGGAGGAAGAACAGAAAATTAGACATTTTTGAGATTTTCTTGTTAGCTATTGGCTAAGTTTTAACAATGTTTTCTAGCTTGTGAGGGGATACAGATTTTTTGATGAGTAGGAAGTTTCAATACAGTTAATAACTCACCTAGAAAAGTTACTAGAGGAGATAGAGAGTCCTGTCCTTCAGATTTATTGAAAACCATAACTGTGCTGGCAGATTTAATACATGTCTCTATTCTATAACATTCATTAATAATGACACATAGAAATGAGTGCCTGAATCAGTGAAGGAAGCAAAGACAGTAATAAAAAGACATTTTTTTCTAAATGCTTGATGTAAAAAGGAAATCAAAATTGTAAAATCTGCATAAAACCCCAAATTGCTAAATGACTTGAAACACATAATTAGATAAAATAGAAGTCAAATGATACACACTTTCACCTTTCTCCTCAGTATCCTCTAGAGATTGATCTTCCTCTGATGTCAGTATTTCTTGCATTTCTCTTCTGTAAGTAAAAGATTACTCATCTTAAGACTTACATAAATACTACCAAAGCAAGTTGCAGATATATTAAACATAAAGTGAAGATGCGGAAATATACTGTTGGGAATTGAAATATAATTTGGGTTGTACAAAATAAAAATCAAATATATTTTATCATCTAAAAGGTTATTGTCTCATTACATCAAAAGGCTGGATTAATGAAGGCTAATGAAAATGCATTTAGCAAGACATCTTCTGCCACCATATTTACTGATCTAAATGAGATACTCCTCAAAGTTAATACCCATCTGATTATTGCCTATACATCACAACTACTCTTAGCGTATTGTTTTAGTACCTTTGTGTTGATAAATGCACTGATATATTTAACACAGAGCATGGCTAGAATTTTCTTGTGCTGATTTTATACATTCAGATATTGGGGATATTTTACCTTACTTCTTCTTCTTCTTCTTCTTCTTTCTTTGCTAATGCTTCATCTGTTAGTCTTTTCAAAATCTTAGAATTAATTTCATCCCTGTTTGCTAAGTATGTTCTGTGTAGTATACAGAATCCTGCAATAATTACACAACAGTGGTGAGTTTTATGTGTTTGTATAAAACCAAAGTTGAGTTGGGAAAATTATTTAATATGTGATAGACAACTTTACTACTTTTTAAAGCGAAGAAAAGGCATATATACCACTGAAATGTTATTATACTGTTGCTTTCTAAGGTTTTAGAGCTTTGTTTTCTTTTTCAAGAACCTAATAAACTGACTCTGGGATATGGGATGGCTGTGATGAAAGCTATAAGGGGAGATAGCACTGAAAGGATTTATCTTAGATTTTCATATATCATGCATTACTCCGGCATTTATTTTGTTTGCATGTGTACAAAGAAAACTATGAAGAAACAAACGAAAAACATACAAGCAAAAATATAAAGAATGTACATACATATATTACTATAGCTGGCTGACAGAAATGAAGAATATGTTGTTCCTGCTAGCAACTCTACTGACTTACTTACTTTGACAAATAGATTTATGATATATGGTTGTGTGGCTGAAATCCATTTCCATTGGTAGAGCTATCCCAGTTTAGACTAGTTCAGGGAATAGCTTACAGAGTAATGGCTCAAAATGCTATGAAAATGTAAACTCCACAACTACATTATTATTTAAGTGACAGAAATTAGTGGGAATCAAATAAAGATTTAACACGATTGCCCAAATGAGAAAAGAGAAGAGAAAAGAAGAGAAGAGAAGAGAAGAGAAGAGAAGAGAAGAGAAGAGAAGAGAAGAGAAGAGAAGAGAAGAGGACTAAATTCAAGAAAATATATCCATAAGCAAAAAAGCTACACTTTCCTTTTTTCCAGTTAATTGTTAAATAATGGTTAAATTCTGAGAAGTGAAGAGATAGTTAACATAATTCTGAAAGCATCTCTTCCACCTCAGTCCTCTCCCTGCAGAAAAGGCTAGAGCTTGATTTCTGCTGTTTGTTAATTAGTGCACTGTATTAACATTACATTAGTGCATGCCAACTATATAAGCAAGGTGCTTTTTGTGGTTGTAAGAAAAGACAATGCACTGTGTCCCAGAAACAAGGTTCATGATCATTTCAATATGCTTGAAATGCCTGGGAAGCAAAGATAAGGCATGGATTGCAGTTTTTTTCTTAAGATCTTTCTGGAAATATCTGAGATGACGTCTTCTTGAATAACAGGAACAGCAAATACGGTTTTCTGATGAACACTGGATCTAGAACTTTCTCATAGAAATGCTCAGTCTCTAATTTAGTCGTAATATGAGCAAATACTTTTAACAACATATTAATCTGTTAAGTTCATGCCTGGTGACAACCTTCCTTTCTGCTTGAAACCATAAAGTAAAAATACCTTCCTCTGAAGTAATCAGTACTAGGCTATTGCATCAATCTAGGCAAGAAGTTGCTCAACTTTTTTTGACCCCAGGATGGGGAACAGGATACACCTGCACACAGGTATTTCTCTCCCCCCCCCCCCTTTTCTCTGAAGCAGAGGTCATATCTATAACCTGATTTTGCAATTAGGGAAAACAATGAGCAGAAAGAGAAGTTTCACTGAGGGCTACACTGCAAGCTGGTGGTTGGCCAGACACAGAATACAAAAGTCTGAAACTCCAAGAGTGCAGTGGAATTTACCGCTAGCTGTAAATGGGAGGAAATCATACATAGGATTATAAGTGGGAGGTATTTTCTTTACTACTTTTGTAAAGCATTCCTGTTTTCAGTTCTGTGTAGTTCTCTTAATCCAAATCATAAGATAATTGGGGTACTCTTGTTGATTCACTGTGTTCTTCCATCTCTAGACCCCTGAAGCTTTATAAATTGGGCATAAATACTAGTTTTTCATGTAAGTGTTCTTTACATACAGATATCCACCCACACACGCTCAAAAGATTATTTCATTAGTGTGCATTTACTAACCATCTTTTTCTGTATCCTTCAGACAGACAACAGTGTCAGGTAAAAGTCCTTTTTCTGATAAAGCTGACCAGTGTTCTACTGACAGAGGGTAGTTATCAACTACCCATCCTCCTTTTTCTGGAGCACCAGGAAACCTGCCTTTGTTGTTCTCCATAAGCTGTTAAAAATGTCAGGTCCAGTAACATAAAAAGACTAAGTTAGTCTGTGAACTGTTCAAAAAGACTGCACAATACATAATTATTTTATAAATGTTATGATTTTTGCCTATTGTTATTTCAGATCAGTAAAAAATAAGACATTTATAATTTTATAAGTCTGAATGAAGTAAAAACATCGTAAACAAAAAAAGACTAACGTGCCAGTGAATTTAAAGGTTGCCAGTAAAGAATTTAGATTCCAGTTTCAATAGTGACAAACCAGTGAACAAATTTAAAGAAATTCAAAATTCTTGGATAAACCTTCACATAAAATTATTTTCACATACTTGCATTTGGTGTTGACTTCTTTAATAGTGACTAAAAGAATACAGCAAGTATGCGGTGATACTTCTCTCAGATAATTCTCCTAGCCTTTAACAACTTGTAGTCTGGGTACTTTGCAAGACAGAAATAATTTGTATAAATATTTAGTAGTCCTCAACAGATTTGCTTTGTATCTTGCCCAGTCTCTCCTCAATCCTATGTAAGCTCTCAGACTATGTGACAGAAACTAAACTGATCTTTCAAATGGAAACATTAAGAACATGTATCAATAATGTATAAAATGTTACAGGTTTCTATTAGAAAACAGTGCTTTGCTGTATGCTACTTGTAGTTTTACCTCTGCAATAGCTCTCTCCAGTACTTCAGCATATTTTTCAGGTGACAGTATAACTTCCATGACTGATGCACTTCTTACAGCTTCTTCTACCATTGCTTGAACTTCTGGGTGGTCAGCAGTTATCTCTGACATTCCTAACAATACAAATTTTTTTTAAGTGCCTCACAAAATTTTGAGATACTTATTTCCTCTGGTCAGGAATAACAGCTAGGCAATTAAATCCAGCCACTTCTTCATTACAGCACAGCAGACATTGTAAGCAGTATATACACAATCCTACTGAGAAAGAATCAAATACCAGTTCTTCTGAATGCAGTTCTAGAGAGTATTTCATAAAGTTAAGTTTTAAGATCTGGGTTTGCTCTCTCACTACAAAAAAACCCTTTTTAACTGTACAGTATTTTCTACCACTAAGTGAAATATTTAAAAAACCCAACCCTTTTAAACTGTACAATATTTTCTACCATTAAGTGTAATATTTTTTTGATATGAATGAGTACACCAAGATTTTTAACTGATTGTGCTGATACTTTTTACATGCACAAATTATTTACACATTATCATGTTAATTTTGTCAGGTTAGAAGCTCCCTGAGAAAGGGACAATATTTCACTAAGTGTTTCCATTCTGCAAAAAACCTCAACCCAACACAAACCCAAACCCAAACCCAATCAGCCCTTACAGTTATCATAGCTAAAGATACTATATTCTACTTCTCCAGTTAAAGAAATCAATCTTTCTTTAGTTCTTTCTTCAATATCCTCTGCTGGTATAGAATGTCATAAATTAAAGGAAGAATATAATTGAAGGAACAAATGTTTTTGTTTTTCTTTAAAAAGACACAGAAATTTGTAAGAACTACCTCACAATCCACATTTATTAAATTTTCATTTTAGATTCTTAGAAATATATTTCATTAATGTCCATTAATTGGATCTAGCTACTGATCTGTCTTCCTTCATTGAGATGGAATATGAGTTTGTTCTGTATGAAAAAAATACTATTTGTAAACCATGTCAGTCTTACAAACATATTTTGTTTATTTCAGCAAGCTGATTAAAATTTAGCATACTTTGAAGTTTCCCATATTCAATTGGCAAAAACTTGTACTCCTGAGTTCAGATCCTTTCTTCACTTTTTTTTGTGTGTGTGAATTAACATTATTAATTCTCATTATCTACCAAAAAATTCTGAAACAATCTTATGCTATAAAAAATTATGTAGGTGAAAATATTAAACTTTTCATCAAAATACATGCTTAGCTCCTACAAAGGTCAGTGGGAAGTTTTTTCCCCTGCACACTGATATAGTATTAACGACTTAATATCTTTCAATGACAAAATTAACCATTTCAGCATAGGTTTCTCAAAATGACAGTATCAGCAAGAAGGAAAAAAAATTAAATAGCTCAACAAGTGTAACTGAGGAAAAAAGAAATATTATTTTTCACTTATTAATTTTCAAGTCACACTGAAGGCATGGAATGACATGCTTAAAATAGCTAAGATTTCTTTTTTTACTTTTTTGGATGATGGCATATTTTATCGTAGTCTCCCCTTCCAAGTTTATGCCCTCTGTGGTTTTAGTGAGTCCTTCAGAATCATCCGCTTCTTTGACACTACTAACTTCTTGCAAGTCTCCTATAGTTACAGTTAAAATATAAAATTCACAGAAAACGAAATCAGTAGAAAACCCTTTCATAGAAATATTTCACCACAAAATCCACCTGACTGAACCATGTACATGTCAGCCTTCTCTTCATCTGCAGCCGCCCAGTCTGTGGAATCCCCCAATACACTTCCTAGGAATCACAAGCACTTTTCCAGCCCTAGTGAAGACAAGACTTGTACTAATCAGTCTGAGTCACAAATGGCTCTCTAGTAGCACCAGGTTTTTATATGACTTTTTCTCTCCTTAAAAGAAGAGAGATCAGAAATACAAGAAAAGCCAGAAAATAGATAAAAAATCCTCAATTTCTGTACTTCTTCAGTTCAATAGTTTTAATATTCTCCCATTTTTCCCCCAAACAGAACAATGTAGTTCTGTTTGAGCTGGATGTCATCTGAGCACATTAATAGGTTGGGACCCTCTGAGTGTGTATATATTATGGTTTTGAATCAGAAAAGTATGTTTTAAGTGAATCTCTTGAGCCTTCCCATGCTTTGGTACACATGGCAAAGTGATCTTGGAACACACAATCTAATTTATTCCTTCCAGATGCACATTCACTATGATGAAACCATTAAGTGTTCAGCACATGCGATCACAATACATGGATATAGATAGTGAGTCCTCAGCACCAACTGCTTCAATCTCCTAATCTACTCTGGCAGTAGACAGAAACTCTTTGGACTTCATAGTCTTACTGTCTATCCCTGAACTGGACTTGGGAGCACTAAAGACAGTCAGGGGACCATTTAACTAATTAAACTGATATATGTCTTTTGCATAATTTTTAGTGATTCTTCGTAATTTTCTCAAAAGGCATACTTTACTGTTAATTAACTGAATAATTTCATTAGGAATAGGAAATACTTGCTGGGATAGGTACCTCTAGATCCAGATTCAAGCTTTCAAAAATACTTAACTTCCACTTCTAAAGCTTTCCAACTTTCTATGACAATTTACATCCTTCATCTGTTTGTAGTTCTGTTTTGCAATAAAATGAGCTCTCTAAGGTTAATAATTAGGATTAAGTTCCCATTAATCCTAATATGATTTCACATACCTGTCCCCAAAAGTATCTACATAGCCAGGAATCTGGAACATGATTTAATGGTTTTAATTTTGGTGTCATAGATAGCCATCATTCTTCCTGCAGTGTCAATATCTTTTGTATTACTGTCAGCTTCTGTGTTCTGCAGCAGTAGAGGAATATATTGACTTCTTGTTAGATATGTATCTACCCTTGAGTAAGCCAAATATGGTGATTCCTTGCTTAGTTGAATAGGCAAAATGACCTGATTTTCCATTTGAACCACAACTAGAGCTAACTGGAAAAGGCAATTCCAATACAATGAAAATAAAAATAATTTAGAAAAAAACCCCACTAAATTTCCTGCAAAAAGAAAATCCAAATTTTGTTTAAAAGACACTAAAAGAATATGTTGTTTTCAGCTTTTCAAAATATTTTCTGAATTCGTAAAGTTGCAAAAACCTCGGCAGCTGAAGAAGTCTAAATGTGACCACAGCTGAAGATTCTTGTGTGTGACATCTGAGACAGCATCTTGGAAGGCTGCTCCAAAGTGGAAAATCTGTAGATTGTGGAATCACATCAGCCTAGCTGACAAGCTGCTTTCTTGAAAAAAGCGTCAATTTTGCAGAGATTAAACTTGTCAGAAAGTCATTCAGACGGAAAGTTTTCAACTACTATCTGCCAGAACCAATTTCTTCTTTCAAAAAGTGCTCAGAAAACGATTTCTTACATACTCATGGCCCTCAGCTTCACAGGATTTATATATAATATCAAAAATACTGAATTCTACTCATCTGTTCCCTTCATTGCATGTACTTTTAGTTCATATTTAATGTACAACAACCATAACAACTTCTGTGATATTTCATAAGTCAAAGTGACAGCAATTGCTTCAATTAAATAACCTAAAGAGAATAAGATAGCTTCAAAGACCACAGAAAACCTTATTCACCTGATTCTACTGACTGGTTTTCTAATTCCAACCTATTTTTCACTGTTGTTATAGCCTTTCCTATTGCATCCCTTCGCATTTGTTCAATGTTTTCTTTTCTTGATTCTTCCATATGAGGTTGAATGAGTTTGGCCATATCAAGAACCTAGTGAAATTATTTGAAAAAGTAAAAATGTCACAGAAGAGAAATATAGCATTTGACACAACTTCTATACAATGAAATAATTTGGGAAAGCTCTGCAAATTTCCCCAAAATTGACATGTAATTCAAGTGCAGGAGGGTTTTTTTTTTTGTGGAGAAAGTAATTTCTAATTTGCATTTACCTTTAATTATCTTAGGTGCAAAAGTTGTTCATAATCTTACGCTGACAAGTAACTGACACATAAATACTTGTCTTACATAGAGTGTAAATAAAAATATTTTTTAAATTTAGCTACTTTTATATAAATGAATTTCACTACAGGACTATGGTTCCTCTGTAATCCATATGTTTGCAATATATATGTTAATAACACAACAGGAATAAGAATGTGCTTAACTGATTCCTAAGCCTCAGCTGACACGTGTTATATAAGACATTTATAAACCTACCTTCCCTTTATATTTGTGTGCAATTAGGTTACAAATAGTTGTTCTTCCAGAGAATGGAGGACCAAATACTAGTACTTTGCAAGGAGGAAGTGGCATTGGTGGTAACAAGTAAGGCCGAGGATTCAACATAAATTTTTTCAGTGCCTCTGGGGATGATAGTACATACATTTTACCTAGAAAACTTAAAACAGAAGAGAAGCTAACAGATATAGACATTTATCTTATAAAATAACAACAAAAATTAATAGTGTCAAATTTTGCTAACCTGACAGCCAAGTCTGGGTTTCCCATTATGATATCACCTTCCTTTAGAGCCACAGGACATGCTTGCCCCCACCTGCTTCTACGCCATCGATATCTGGGTGCTATTAGTTTGTAAGATGACAGAACCCGGAGGAGTTCATCCTGTTTATTGAAACCGCAATAACAGCACATGGAATTTCTGTCTGAAGTTACATATGCCTTGCTCTTAGCCTTTTTTGAAATATTTTGTTGGAAAATAAGCAAATGAATGAAAGTCACATCACACTTTTTTAGAATATTTTCTTTTGAATTACGTATTTCAGAACTGCTGGACAATTTTAAAGAGAAAATATTTAGTGTTTCAATTTGATTTAATAAAAATAGTACTTCAAAATAGTCCCTGTAGGCATCATTTATTATTTTCAGAAGTTTCAAATGATAAAGAGGGACAAACCAGATTTTTATTGAAGACAATGGAAAACGGCCAACATTTCTTCTAAAGAGGATGATGAAAGAACCACAGTCTGTGTAGGGCAATAGGAAGGCCAAAATATCTCTTTTAGGCATGCAGAAATGATATTAGCAAGTTTCATAGACCTTTTACAGAAGATAAATAGTGAGCAAATTCAGAATACAGATTAAGTGTTGGCTGTGAAGAACTGCAGAAGGACCTTCAGAATCTAGGAAGCCAGACGTTAGAAGAGCAGTTTCACACATACAATGATGAGTTGTCATTGACTGCCAGTAGTTGGGAATAGGTCTTGGAATTATAATACCTACTTCCATGAAAACATTTGGTCAATGCTCAAGAGCAGCCAGAAAACCAACCTGAATGTTAGCAATGTTTAGCAAACAGAGAATAAAAATGTGTTAGTTTTTCTTTTTCATTGTATAAATCCTGTCCTCATCTTTACTGCTACGTGCATTCTGTTATCCTATGTTATTATCCTCTATAAGTATGCAGCTAGAATTGCGAAAGTTTCAGAAAATGGTAATATGACTAATCAATCACACCAAAAGATTTCTTAAAAGAAGAAATGAGATTAAGTAGACTGAGACTCTTCAGGAACAAGACAACTACATAAGAACAGGACAGAAGTCTGAAATCATGAGTTATTAGAGGGCAGATACAGAGAACAAAACTATTTACTGAATTTTGCATATCATCAACTAGAGGACACTGAGCTTAAAAGGTGGCAGGTTCAACAAAAAAGGGAAGCAATTCCATATATTATATCCATCAAGCTGCAGAACTTCTGGCCCCAAATACTATGGATGCTAAAAGCTTACACAAAGACCAACACAAACACACAGACAACTTACTAACAAATATAGACAACCTCTGACACAAAAAGTCCTCCACTTGTGAATTTGTCTAAGAAAACAGGGAAGTGAAGGGAGAGCTGTTTCTCTGAAAATGTAGAGCAGGATCTCCCAGCTACAGTACCATTCATATATTGAAAGTTTTGTTTAAGAAATAGGAAAGGTGAATATATGTGACATTTATGCAAAGAATTCCATTTTTCAGTTTTATTTGGAATTTGAATGTTCAGATTATTCGTGATTCAGCAAAATTTAGCACTAGCTGTCATGTTTCTAATTAATTACAGGAAATACAATGTATATGATTTCAACTCGGCAGGATGCTGCTAAACTTGTATTATCATGCTGTTTCTCGTTCAGAAAAAGAATAAAGATTGAGCTATGAGTCAGCTGCTGAGATTGTTATACTTTGGCTAAAGTTTCTTTATTTTCTTGGAATGAATTACATTCCTCTATTACTAAAACAAACATTTTGTTCAAAAATTCATGATAATCACTTAACTTTTTTTTAATGACAGACTTTTTTCTTTTCATACTCTTTTAAGTGGATTTTAGTCCCAGAACTATCTTAAATTCACATTTCTGGAAAATCAAGGCTCAAAAAGTGCCCCTATTGCATAGTAAAACAAACTGGTTGCTGTGAAACAGAGACATTATGTTACAAGTTTACAGTAGAAAATAAAAGATATTTTTATAATTATTCCAGTCAATCACGCTTTAGAAAAGCATACTTACAGTTTCCAGTCCTTGCAGCATTTCTTCTTGCTGACTTTGAAGTCTAGTTACAGGAGCTCCATTTTGAACACCCAGGTATTGAAGTCGAACTACCACTGACTGAAGAGAAAATAACTTGACTTAGTACAAATCAAAACTGCTTTTGTGAACTGAAAGGACTCCCAAAGTATTTTTAAAATCGTAACTTACTATTTTTATAATGGCTACATATACACTAAGGCCCAATTTCTAGCTTCAAGTCAAGCTAGTTATTGAGCTGAGTTTTAACAAGTTATTTGGTTGATACAGGCAGTGCAAAATGCTAAATCACAGCCTTTATGTCTCCTCATTATGTTGTGAATCCCAAGTCTTCTAAAGGAATAGTCTACGAAGGATTCTTCCCCACAAAGCAGTGGAATTATACAGATAAGCTCCCATCTTAAAAGGAGAAAATTCTCTTTAGGAGATCACATTATGCACACTTGGAAGTAATACAGCTTTGGGTAATTTATTAAAAAAGATACTTAAACCAGATGTCTGCCAATGAGAATCGGGTGGTATTAAACTTAATTGAAGTATTTCCTGAATGTAATCTTGCTTGAATGCAAGTGTTCTTTAAATGAAAAAGCAAATTTTGTCATGTTTGGATTAGTTTCGTAACAGGTCTTTGCCTTATAGATAAAATGGTTGGAATCATTACACAACTTGATTGCCTTTACTATAAATCTTCTGTTGTAATGTTCACAAACAGATCATAAATGAGGAAATTTTATTATCCACCTCAGCAGAATGAGTGGGGGCTTTTCCCCATAGGATTATTCTTGGTAGTAAAGTTAAGCATAAACTGAAATAATACTTACAGAATTATGATTGATTCAATTTGTTTCAAACCACAGGGGAAACTACAGAAGCAGCTCACTTCCTACATTGTCAAAGACAATTTCTCACTTCATTTTCAACCCCATACTTTAGTTTGATTTGAAGCAACTCTTATTTCTGAGGCAGAAGATAAGATTATTTATCTTCGAATTTTATCACTGTAGTATTTTAATAGGGAGAATGAATGATTTGCTATGTTATGAGCTAAAAATCTAGACACAAACACTCAGCAGAATTATTAACAGAATTAAGTGTCTTCTATTACACTGTAAAACAATACCAGAGTTTATAAAGATTCTGACATTTTTTAGACACCAGCACAAAATAATCCCATTCTGAAAATAGATAATACTGAAAATGTTTCAATTTCTCATGTAAATAATATTTTACACTAATACATTAAATAAAGCTCTAGAAACAGATGGTTACAATACAAAAGAGTTTGTAGTGTGCCTGAAAATACTCTCCTGTAACACAAATGTAAGCAGTGAATCTTAGAACTGTTGTAACAGAGCAACAAAAGCAAGCATTTCAAAGGTCATGTTTTCTAATAGCAATTAAATTAGTTTTATACGCAACTTCAAATTTTGCCAACACCTTAGGAGAGAAAACAATTCACAAAACTGAGAAATTATTTTCTAATGGAGGTTAACTAAGTTGGTGCATAGCTTACTTACAACAACAAGTTCATCTGGTTCCTGATTTCCATCCAGTTCAATAAGATACTGAAAATCCTGTTCGGCCATCAAGTCCTGTTTAAGAACAAAGACATACTCATCAATCGAATATAGTTAACCAGATGATGACATTGAATCTCATTCTATTCCTACACATATCAATGGACAGAATCCTATGGACTTCGGCAAAACCAAGATTCACTGAACTGATGACTTATAAAACCTCCTGGAGCAAAACTTTTATTTGGCAATGGATAAATAAAGAGAGAATTCCAAAACTGGAGTTACAATCAGTTCAGAAAACAGATTATATATGCTAGCTCAAATGCAAGAGCGCTACAAACAATCAAGGTACAGTAATGTTTTGTGTAAGAATTCAATTTCTAATTGTCTAACTACCTTAATTCTCTGATGGAAAATGGTGACAATGTCAATTAACAGAGTTCTTGGAAATACCAGCCATGAGATCAGTATTTTAATTTTGGTCCTGACCCTCAATTTCTGTAAATTTTGAACAATATATTTTATTCTTAATTTCAATTTTGCCATTAATAAATAAGGTATTAGACTAAAACAGATATCCCACGTCCATTGCTAATGTCTCTGTCTGAGGACTGAGAACACTCACTCCATTCCTGACAGATGTTGGTATAAGCCCAGCCCTGAAAAAGCCTAGTGAAGGTGACTTTACAACCTTGTAAGTAATCTATTCCAGTTCTTTACTATACTTATGGTCAGAGTCCATTTCCTTGTATGTAGGCTAAGTCTCCTGTAGTAAAAATTAAAATATTTGTCCTGTCTTTGGTAGAAATAGATAACTAATTACTTCTTTCTAATACTCTTCTACAGAGAAGATAATAACTTGTGATTCTGTTATGTACGCTGTTCTTATTAGTACATCCATAACATTTACTTTTGTACAATATCATCACATTTATTGACTCAGTTTATGAATCATAAAACCCCACAGGTTACAGATTGCCTGCAGTGCTGAGGTCTAGCCCAGTATTTCACATTGTAGTTGTTCATTAGGTTATCTCCCTAACTGTAGCATTTTACATTTCTACTCAATTTCATCCTAACAATTTATCAAGAAATCAAAGTCTGTTCCCCAAAGTTCTCTCTACCTATCCCAGTTCAGTGCACACCACACATCTTAAAAGCTTTTTTTTTCAATTTCATCCCCTCAACTTCTACCTGGGTCAATGATAGACACCTATGTTCTTTTAATGTATTAGTGGACCACTGAGTATATGCACTAAGAGATTCATCATTAGTGAAGCCAAAGACAGACCTACTAAGATGTTGAAAGCATTCAAGTTTGGTGTACAAAGTAATTTAGTCTAAACTACTTTCTGCTTATGAGAAATCCATGTGAGATTGAATAATGATTAAAGATATCACATTTTTTGCTTTCCCTTTTACAACACTAACAAGTTTGTTACTCTAGCAAAGAACATAATACCAGGTTTACAAAATTTTATCTATAGGTTTACTTAATCCTTAGGGAAATTGAAAGGCATAAATAAACAGCAATAGTCAACTGTGCAGCAAACATGAGGCTTTTGCAGTTGCTTCTATGAGGAGCTTTGGACCTGTTGGATTTTTTTAGGGGGAAAAAACCCACTAACAAGACAAAACCTGCAAAACCCCCCCAAAATAAATAAATTAAATGTAATTAATCCAACTTCCCTGAACACAACAAGGAAAGAATAAAACAATGAATAATTAATTAAGAATTAAATATAAGAATTAAACTGATGGACTAATTACTGTGTATCTAAATATGCAGGCAATGAAACAGGGGAAGAAGGGAATCTATTGGACTAGAAAGCAATGGATGCAAAGAGCAGATTTCTTATGGGATTGCATGTTAGAATGGATTCTGGTGATGATAAGGCTAGGCTCTTCAAATACTTCACTTCCTAGATTTAGGAAGCATCTGTGGTGGCAGGTATGGTTTCACTTTTAAAACTCAAAGTGGATTACTTTATCTTGACTCCGGAGTAGAAACAACATCTACAGATGACAATTTTTTATCATTGATTTCAGTATGAATTTCAAAACTCGGGGATATGTTATTGTATGCCTTGTGTCTGCCTCCATAGAATAAATCTCAAACTAAAAAAACCCCAACAGCTGTGCAAGATATTTTAAAAAAGTTTTTGTTACGCATAATCACATTATTTTGCTTTTTCTTACTTCTAAAGGATGAAGCATTATATCCTTATACATTCCAACTCTTTCTTCTGCATTTTCAAGAATATCTTCAGGCCTCTGCACTAACTGATGCAAAAATTCTGACATCATAAGTGGATCTTCTGCAGTCTACAGAATGAAAAGTTAAATATTTCAAGACACAGAAATAATGTGCTGAACTTATTTTTGTATTTACTCAAAGGCAAATAAAGCAGCTTTCCAGAGTATTGCAATGAGTATTAGCCTAGTGATTGCTGACCGTGATCCTAAACTGATGAAGAGTAGCTTCTGCAAACTGAGACCAGTGTGTCTAGAACTTGCACTGATAAGTCTCTGGATAGCATTATAAGCTAGAACTATTCAACCCAAATCAAAATTAATACCTTCATGGGAAAAAAAATAAAATAAAAAAAGAAGAAAATCCATTTGTAGCAATCTAACATCAAAAACATAAAACAAGCTACTATCCTGCAAATACTAGTAAAATTTGCTACAATAAATGAAAATTAAGAACACTTTTATTTGCCTAGACCAAGAAACAGAGAAGATGTCTCCTGATACACCCTTTTAACTTATGGAAAGAAACAGTGCAGTGACTTCTGTGTTAGAGACTACATCATGATTAAGCTGTCCAATAATTACTATTTGCTGTCATTTAAACCTACCATTTAAGTATTATCCCACATCTATTAAAATAGAACAGGAACTGAATTAAGATTAAAGTTGAGCAAAATTAATTCATTATGTAGTATGGTGATATTTTAGAATATTGGAATTTGTTCTCCTTTGTCAACAGTGCTTTATAATACTTTTCACTCCTTAGAAATTAGCAATATTTACCTCTTCTTCTTCCTGCTCTTCATCTTCTTCTTCTTCTTCATTCTCTTCCTCATGCTGATCTTTCTCTTTCTTATGCTTTTCAATAACATCAGGATCCCACTGGTTTCTCTGATATACCTGCCCTGAATCAGGGTGTTGCCTTTCTCCTGATATTCTTTGGCATAAGTCATAATCCGAACACTATCAAGAAAGAATTGAAATGAAATCATGTATCTATTGTACTGCTATGATAATATTACTTTTCCTGAAGTTGCAGAATGAGGGGTGGCAGTCTGGAAAATATTTGGATTCATAAACTTCCTCTCCAATAACATTCTGACTAAACACAGTATTTTCAATAGCAGCAAATATTAAAGAAAGATTTGAATACTTGCATAGTTTTTCTCCATCAACATTTTACATTCCATATCAGGAGGGTAGCCATTATTTGAGCACATTTTATCATACAAGTTATATCATGTAGTATAACAAGTATAGGTGTGTAGTTTATGGATAAAAGTATTTGGCAGACAGTCTTGCAATTGCTCTTGCAGTTAATGTCAAAGTGGTTTGGACTTGAGCAAGATTAAGGCCATTTTACTGGGTGCCTCTGACCTCTCAGAGATCTACTATTATCCAAAAGCATAGTGCCACTGTGTCAGAGGCTAAAGGAGTTCAGCAGTTTGGAGGTCTAGAAGGGTAAGCAATGCTCTGTCCACAAAGAGCCCTGCAGACACAAGTTTAGTTTCATGTTAAACAAAAGCTACTTGAGTCCATCAATTCCAGGGATGGATACTTGACTTTGTTAACATTGAAAGGACTGTTCTTCTTTACCTCTTTCTTTTTTATTTTTATTTTTTTCTGAAACAAAAAGCTGGTTGGGTCTCTGCAATAACTTAGCAGAGAAGAGGGGAGCAGATGCTGTCTGACTGTTTGTTCACTCACTATGATCACAGCTGATAAATCTGACCTGTCCTAAATTTTACTTCCATTAATATACACTTGGAGTCCCTAGATCTCCAACAGTTAAGACCCATATGTTAAGATGGGTATCTTAAAATTCTAAAATGAAATTGGGGATGGGGCATAACAAAAAAGAAATAATCACGAACACCTACCCTTCAAACATACAAGAAAAACCTGAGATAACAAGAAAACATTGTCATTGTTAAGGGAAAATTATTACAGAAACAGAGAACTGATTTCTACAGAAAATACAGAACTTTTGAGATTGCATTGCCAGCAACAGGCACACTACACTCACTTGGAGATCCCACTGGTAGCAATAAGCTCACTACGCTCATTTTCTGAGGTATCCCTTGAAGTATTACAAAACTTTAGGATATTACTATATTTCTGTGGTGATTCATACAGCTGACATGACTGCTATATGACATAGGACATTTGGAAAATGGGAAGGAGAAATTTGATTAGATAGGGTTCTTTTTTCAAAGGTGCGTTTTCTGACCTTTTTCTTGGAGACAAAATTTCTCTAAATTGGTCTGCTAATAACAGTATTTCATTATTCCCAGAGTTACCTAGAATCTCACTTCTTTCTTCCTTTTTGAAATAATGAAAATGGTTACAGATCCGACATCTGTGAAAACAGCTTGAACCCACTGAAATCAAAGGCAAAACTATTCATTTGACTTTGGGGCAAGGATTTTTAATGAGCGTTCAGTCTCAGTCTTCTTCCCACAGGAGATGCTGTAACTCCATGAAGCCAAGAATTCTGTTTTCTGTCTAGTATAGTTAGTATCACTCTTCTATATGTACTGTTGCACATGAAACTATTAAAACATATTTTCTCAAGAATTGGGATTCTTCCTCACTATCTAGTATTAAAACTAAAATTGACTTTCTGTAGCTGAAAGACTCAAAACTGCCTGTAAAGCAGCACAAAAATACGTTTCTCTGATATTTTAAGATCTTTCTGTAAGGACAGAAAAAAAGTAGGCATTCACAAATTTTCATTACAAATGGTCAAACAAATTAAGTCTCAAAAGTATGGAACTAAAACAAAACATGGACTTAAATGTGGCCAAGTGATAGCTTAGGTCCATGCACTGAAATTTAGCATCTGACCAACCACATAGCTGTGACAACTAGAATCAAAATCCCAGCGAGAATGGAGCACACCACCAGAGGCTGATTATTAAGAGTTGCCTCATCAGCTCATTCTGCACACTCAGAGTAAAAAACAGACATAAACTAGTTGATAATAAACATTATGAGAGCAAGAGCCTGAACTCCTGAACACCATTATACATATCGTTGTTTATTCTGCATGGAGTCTGACTAAGTTTGTTGTGGGCCAGCTACTATTGTCCCTGGTAATAGCTGGGCACAATCTGGAGAATGGCACAGGTCTAGGGCCTTTCCCAGTGGGCAGCTGGGGCATGGCCACCCCACTCTGACTAACAAGGCAGGTAAGCTGTGCTCTGGAAAAGCAGTTGGCCTGATGTCTGAAGAGTCACTCTTGCCTAGTTTTATTTACTATTATGGACATAGCCAGCAAGTCCATTCTATTAAGTTACATTGAGGAAGTCAATCCTACACTAAAAATTATTTATGTTTCTGTGGTTGTATCAGAAAAACTTTTGCAAAGTATCTGGTATGTCACATTACTACTCTTGAAGAAATTGAGATTTGTAAATGAGATGAATTAAAAAAAGACTATGAAGCAGTTTCACAATTAGTGAGTAAAAATAAAATGATTTTCTTTCTAAGTTCCATATGTGAAAAGTTTCTTCCTGAAATACGTGAATGGCAGATGTACCTGTATCTAAAATCCTGTAATAATCATGTTATTCAAAGTTTTCTTCAAAACCTGTACCTTCCAATTGGTAGAGATGCAAAGACTGAAGTTTTAGGAAATGTTCATTATTTTACATGAGCAATACTTACAATGGAACAAAGTAGCATAATTCCATTCCAATATAAAAGAGAACAATTTATTATTCCTCAACAAATACTATACTCAAACACACAGAGGAAAATATTATCTTTTGGCTAATGGAGCACATAAGTCTACTAATAATTAGGAAAAATACTATCAAGTTACTGAAGATGACATTACCTTAATGTTAATCAGGAAATCTGGTTTTAATTTTAGATTCTTTATTTTCTCTATTTGCTGTGAAACCGTCATGTATTCCTCTGAGAGAGAAGGAAATCCACTGAGAACATAACCTGCCAAATACATTTTATAAAATATATCTTTTAGAAGATTACATCAAATATAGGACTAGTTACACTTCTCTCCTTTAAACAACATATCTATTAAGTGGCGCAATTTTAAACGATGTACATGACATAACAGTATAAAAAATTGTGCACCCATGTCTACTGCAGCAGAAATACAGAAAAAAAAGTGTGTTGTTTCCAACTTGACATATGACTCTTACAGTTTGTTGACTTGGTTAAGAAATATAAGACATACATAGGCATTAAAGATCATACTCTGACCACGTGCTTCACATGCCTAGCTCAGACACTGTAGCACCTAAAAACTAACAAGCTTTTAGTGAAAGACTTTGTAAAAGGCATTGCAAAAAGTATCCACTCCATGATACAAAGCACTTAAACTAGGAATAGAGGCTTTTTTTTATACAACCTTTAAAGGTCTTCCCTTCTATGGACAATAAAAGGAGCCTGAACAACTCTCTGGGATACACAGTGCTCCTGGACATTAAATCCTCTCAAAAGGAGGTACTATGCACACAGTATGCATACTGAGGCACCTAACTGGGTAAGCATTCATTCAGTCAGGATTCACAATGATGAATCCTTTTTGGCAAACAAGACACCTGTTCTGTATGACTAGCATGGTGGTAATAATACCTTTTTCCTAGTATGAGAACGCTCAGACCCACAGATAAACTTGTGGCTTCAAGTTCCTAGGAGAGTACTGTAACTACTAATGGCTGCGTGCAGTGCAGTAAAGGCTACTGTATAGCAAGGAAATCAATATTCATGAGGCCAGAATGAGAGACTAAACAAGAATCACGTGGATTTTTTCAGCCTAATAATGAGAATATTCCCTTAGAGAAATGGTGCATGCTCCAAATGCTCAGAATTTTATGTGGTATCTTTGAAATGAGTCTTTGCAGCACAAATACACAGCAGTAGTCTTTGCAAGAGGTATTAGGACTGAAGACTTCTTCTTTGGGGGGCTACTATTCATAGCTGCAAACTTTAGAGGAGAGGATAAGCAAGAGAGAGCATAATGTAGTCATTCATCTAGGAAATGGAAATCCTGGATTCTATGTTGTTGATACCTTCAGAGAATTCTAACTGGTTGTGAGACCAACACATCCTGGATAACAACAGCTGATGTGAGAGGAATGTGAGGGTAACATGGGAAAAGATTATCCCAGCCTGTTCTCTGAGAAGGTGTCTGCCCTCAAACTGATAACGTTGTGGGGAAACTAACAATGACAAAGTTTACCTAAGGCAGCCATCAACTAGATCAAATAGTAACCAGGGGATTACAAAGAAACCCTTGAAGATAGAAGGAGCCATCTTGAAAAGAAGCATTAAAATTTGTGACCGGTGGAAGAGAACTCAGAGTGAGAGTAAGGCAAAAGAACAGCAGCCTAATAAGTTTTGATGTCCTACCACCTGCAACATTTTGTCCAGGCCTGAGAGAGCAGTCTCCCTGTGGGATGCTGGTAGTAACCTGCATTTCCACTACAGACTGTCAGAACAGGGTTAATCACACAGTGACCCACACTTCCAGTGATGGTATGTGAGCTCATGGGGAGCTTTCTCACTGGTGCGTGGATTAGTAGACTGTAGGAAATGGCACATGCAGACAAAGCTAGAGCACCCACATTTCCAACAGAAAGTGTGCTTAAATAGGTGAACATGTGTTCTGAGAAGAGGGAATGTGTGCTTGTAACTTCCACCCATATTTGAAAGAGGGTTTGCCTGCACAACCATGCAAGTTTGACTATACTCTTTGAAATAGGTGTTCAGAAATTTGTAGGTGTTTATTAATATTTAGCAAATGCCCAGTGCTGTGGCTTCTCTGTTGTGTGGCTGGTACGGAACCTTTTCACTCATCACCAGTTCACTGATTGTCAGTTAATTACTTGCCATTAATAAATCAATAAACAACTTTGGTCCTGATTTGATATAAATCATGCTAATTGAGCAGGGTTCCCCTGTGATAATGACACAGATTTTTCCTTTGCAGATACTATTTAGGTTAACATGATATGAACTTCTGGTTGTTTTCTTGTCCTATTTATTAAAAAAAACCAAACCAAAACAAGCAAGCATATCAGCTAAATAGAGCTTACATTTCTGTATTTTCTTACCCACAATACCCTAAAATATAGGTATACTTGTTATTTTCTAGTGCCTATTTTAAAAAGAGACACTGTTTATTTAAAGAAATACCTTAGAAACTTCATATCTGACCTCCTTCAGAAATAAATATAAAAATCTGGGTTTAGTGACTTATACTTTTTAAATAATGTAATTTACTTTAGCACTTCTGCATATCTCTGACACATATCTCCAGCATAATATGTGATTATTATTTAAGTCAAAAGAATATAATTGAAAAGAATTCCTTATTTTGTGTACTGCTTGGAAACCTGTATTTTACAATGTTAAAAACAAACAGTAAAAGTAAAAAACTCAGCCTCTCATACAACACTGTTTCTAAAATCTTTAATGAATAATTAATAGCAAATTGACTGCTTGTTAAAACCTACTTAAGCTTTCCATGGACTACATTAACATAATAGTTGCTAAACAAAAAGTTATTAGAACTAGAAAATACTTCAAAATTGGTTTGGGAGTTCTAGTTGGTAGGGAAAATAGTGAGGCTGTAGGTTATTCTATTCCTTACTATTTTGGGGCATCTGTAATACAGAAAATGGCTTGGCCACACGAACCAAACTTTTATTAACTTTGTAGTTATGTTTACAGTCTCAAGGATCTCTGTGGTCCTCTGTGATACACACATCGTAGGCATTCAGTCAGAATGACTCAAAGAGGGGAACTCAGATAACACAGATGTCTCTTTAGGCTTCTATTGAAGCCCTAACATACGGATTAAGAGACTGGCATTTCTGCTGCTCTTTCCTCAAATTTTTGTTTCCTCATCATCTCCTATTTTTAATTTCTTCCCAATTTCTCTGTCTTTTGCCTACTATATGAAAAGCCTGGTTTCATCAGGTAAGGCCGCATCTTTTGCAAAACTGTTGAGTCTTGCACTAGAGAAGGAACAAAAAAACATTGCAACTGAAAGCTTATGGAAGCATACTAGTTTCCAGAGTAGCAGAAACTTAACATTTCCTTGGCACTGTACCTGTCTGTCTCCTATAATGGAAATTTCAAATAAAAGTCAGCATCAGAAAAACAAACTATATTTTCTTTTACTTTCTTTCCACTTATCAGGATATTTGTTTTCTCTTCAGGAAAGCAGATTCAGACTGCAGGAAGATCTGCAGAATGACTCCTAACAGCCTCAAGTAACATAACCTTTCCTCAAAAAGTAGAATTATTACCACTACCAATACTATTCTCATCTAACTTACTCTCAGTGATGAAATGCAAAGGGAATAAACATTGTTGTAAGGAAAAAAGAGACCGTAATACTTTGAATTTTTAATAATCTGTTTTCCTTATTATTCATTATTTTAAATGTTTAGAGTATTTTTGCTGGTTTTATTGTTGTTATTATAGATGTATTCAAGAAGAAACAAACAAACAAAGCCCCTGTACTTTAGATACTAAAACTTTTCTAATCAGATAATATTGTCAAACAAGAGTCATAGCAACACCCAAAATCTAGGGCAAATTAATTTTTTCAGAATTAGCACAACATAGGAGTGGTATGACATTTTCTGATGTCCCATAATGGTAAATTAACCCCTAAATACACTCCACAGCCTGAGAAGCACAAGAAAAAGTGCTACTGCTAATACAAAATAAATTACATTTGAGCAGTAATGGATGCAAAGTGTGTCAAAATGATAGCTAGCTCATTCTAAGAAGTTTAGGCTATAAATATACGTACCAAAATGAGCAACTTCTGGTGACTCAATCTTTTTCAGAATCATTTCTGTAACTAGCTCTTCAGAAATACTTTGACCTTTAAAAAGCAAGTCTTGACACTAAAGTAAAATGCAAAAACATAGTCTTATATAATCTGTATTTGTCAAGAATGTGACACAACTTACTAGAAGATTAGACTTTTACCTTAAGACCATATTCTGTTTCTTCATTAATATTTGTTTGAATTACTTCCAAAGCTGAGGAAGCATAGAAGACAGAATAAAATTAGAATAATTAATTAAAAAAAATTATATATAGACATGTACACACAGATACAAAAATACATATACACACACACGGAATACATACGTGTGCTCCAAGCAACTAATTTTTGAATGAAGAACCATTATATTTAGGGCCATTATTATATTTTGTCCATCCAGAACTTGGTGCCTTCTACCAAAGTCTGGGTAGATGTTTTTCCCTACAGTTTAACCCTATAGTTACTACAGACAAATTCACAGCAGCACCCATGCAGGATAATTTTAACTACTGATTTATATCAAATTAGTATTACTGCTGTGTAATCCAGAGGTATGTGAGCTCAAACACTTCCCAAATTTTAAAAGCAATTCTTAGAAAAAGAACTAAACAATTCCCAAATTTTAAAAGCAGGTCTTTGAAAAAGAACTATTTAGACACAGAAAACCATCTGCTTCAAAAAAAGCCCTTAAAAATCTACTATTTATATAGTCTAATTATCTTAAATTAAGTAAATACTAAATTTGACACCCATCAAATTCAAAGCCCTGCCCTCTGTCTCTGTGGACACTGACATCCTAGCAGAATGATTCAGGAACTCTCACACTTGTATACCATGGAAATTAGCAGTCACTTAATTAAAGTGTTTGAGAATGACAACTATATTACTAATAAACCAGGTCGGGGAAAGGTCCTGAAGCCAGGTGGCTTATGCCTATACAGCAAAAATCTTTCCAGTACATAGTGGCTGTTTTCAGACTGTTCCTACTAGTAATGCATACTATCCTTCATACAGTGAATGGGTGTTCAGAAGAGCAGCAGTTGCCATGGCCCAAAACTAAGACAGGGAATACATCAAAAACCAATACAGACAATAGAAAGTCAGCATTGTACATGGACATTGATCCTGGTTTATTTATGACCATGGACCTATTAAACTTAAAAAGACCGTGAACACTTTTATTATTTCATAATCCTCTATCTTGCATTATTTTTAAAAATAATAACACAGCGCAGGACAGATACTGGTACACTCGAGTGAGTCCAGTGGAGGGCACCAAGATGATTAGAAATGTTGAATGTACGGGGAGATGCCGAAACAACTGGCCTTGTTCAGCCCTGAGAAAACAGAACAGCTCTTACTGCTGTCTAAATCTACTTTCTGGGAAAACACCAAGACAGAACCACTGTCTTCACAGAAGTGCAGATAGGACAGGAAGCAACAGACACAAGTAGGACCATGAAAAATTCCAATGGGACAATTAGGAAGCAATTTTTCATCTTGAAGGTAGCCAAACATTGGAAAGTGTTGCCTATGGAGGTGGTGAAGTCTCCACTCTTGGAGATATTCCAGACGCAACTGGATACAGCCCTGAGCAACCTTCTTTAGTTGGCACCACTTTGAGTGGAAAGTTGGACTCAGTGACCTCTGGTGGTACTTTCTGGGCTAAACCATTCAAGTTTATGTATATTAAATGTCTTTGTTTTTTTCTTTTTTTGATGTGGAAAATGAAAAAAAAATCCTATTAGTAGAAGTTGAAGGAGTGTGTGTGTGTGTACACATGTGTGGGTACATTAGCAAATTAAAATATCATGAGAAAAAGAAGAAAATAATAATTCTCTGCATCTTCTAGAAATAAGGCATATAAATGTACTAAGTGAGATTCACATCAGTAATTAAGAAAAACTTTCTAATGGCACAGACTGTGTGTGTTACAGAGATAGACTATCTAGAGATTTTTAAAAAAGAATTTGATAGACATTTGTCACTAATGGTTTAAATATATTCTAACAGTATGAATTGGCCTAATTAAGGTCTCATCCAGTTTTTGTCTGGTCTATGTTTTGGCCCAAGAATTAATTTTTTTTAGACGATTCCATGAATTAAAAATTCTATATTTATGTAAGTAAAAAAAGCACTTAATTAAAGCTGAATTTTAGCATATTATAATTCCAAATCCTTAAAATAAGATAAAGATGCTTCATTTGTCAAATAACCCTACATATACACAGGAACATGAAGTGTTACAATGTCCACTAGAGGGCTTTTATTAGAACAATAAAAAATACCAGGGGGCATGCTAAAAATGAAAAAAATGTAATGAATATATATAAATATATATATAATATAATACATAATATATATAAAGAGTTAGTTCATGGTCAGAACAAGTGTACACATATATACCATAAAATCAGATTTATCATTTGGTTTTCCCAAAGAGGCACTCAAGACATTGCTTTATACTTAAGGTTATTCTATGCTTTCTCTTCTTCAGCTTAAAAAGATTGTATTAGCTTTCAAACTGGTAGAACAAGTCTAGTGGAAAAGTTTTCTTTTTTTCATAAAACTTAAGTGAATGAATCAAGATTCGTGAATTACAATGTTGTGGATACAAAAATATTACCAGGGCTTTAAAAAAATTACAGATTTTTTAAAGTATTTTTGTAGTTGCTGCCGACTAAATTAGCACAAAGCAAAAATGCCAGAGATTTGGTTTTTTTGTAGGAACATACTTTCTTGCTGAGATGTCCAAAACCAAACCAAAAGAAAAATCTCTAGCAATGTGTTTATAGGGAATAAGACGTTATAGGAAACAAGTTTCTCTACAGACCTTCAAATGTCTTTGATGAGACAGACTGTCAGAAACGGAGCTGGAGAGTTTAGAAAATGAAATAATATCTTGCATTCCAGTAAATGTATGGTGGAAGAAATTAATACCACCTTCTGAAATTAGCCATTGGATACTTTTGTTTTAGAAATTTGAAAGTGCCAGTTCCCATTCTCTCCATTATTATTTGTACTGATAGAAAAGTTATGCTTCTGTTTCCTGGCATACATCTCCCCTTGTATTAGGCACTGTACAAACAGAAACAAAAGATCCTCCTATTTTTTCATGGTTTGTGTTGAAAAATCTCTGTGCTCTCTGGAACTGAATGTGTTGCCTCCATCTGAACAAAAAGGGTCACGTGAATCACCTTATAGGATTTGGAATAGAATTTGATTATTACATTGTGTGTAACCCATTCTGAAAAAAAAACCTCACAAACAGCAACAACAACAAAAAAACCCACAACAACAACAAAAAAAAGTGTTTGGCTAAGCCTCTCTATAACTAAAAGGCCATTTTTCAGCAATTGCATTTCTGGCAAAATGGTGACTTGGTCCTTATCAATAGTCTTTACTGCAATCAGAAATATGTCATTTTGAATTACAGGCAACAGAGAGGATGTTCTAAACCAAAAGGTATTCTGAAGATGATGCATCGTTCCAAATATAGTGTATGTTTACCTTCTATGAAAATGCATTTCCATATTTGTGCTAGTTTTCTAGCTAATGTTTTCTTTCCAGAACCCTAAAATGAAAAATACACATTTAAAACAGGCAGAAGGAAAAAAACCACCCCAAACACACAATAAGGAATATATTTTAATTTGATAAAAACAATTAAAAGCTATCATCAGGATTAGGGCCTCTCTGAGTTATGAACTGGGCAAACACAAACACTCTTTTTAATACCATCCTCTATTTTATACTGCCTAGAATTGCTAATATACTGCTACTCCCCTTTGCAGTTAATTATCTCCAAAGCAATTATACTGACGTTGCTTCTGAGCAACTCTGTCTAAAAGTAAGCTACAATTTCTCCATAAATTCCTATGAGAAACTCTTTAAGACTGAACTTTATTATATTTCATCTCAAAGCAAATTAGGACGCAAACCTGTTCAGTCGTTTCCGACTAAAATATATACAGGTAATATTCTTTGACTAAAACACCAAATATGTAAAAATTGCCCTTGTTAGTCCACAAATCTGGTTTAGATACTGACAAAATATTTATCACTTACATGAATCCTGAGCAACCAACATAACCAAGTGTAACGAGGCCTCTAAGAGTACAGCTACCTGAGTGGGATTTTGCAAAATTCACCATCTTCCGCATTTAGGATTATGCCCTTTTTTCAAGGGCACACAAGAAGATCTTTTTTGACAGTCCTTTTGCCCTAAATAAATTTTGTGATTAAAAAATAGTAAAAAAATAATCACAAATACATAACATTCCCAGTTAACAGTACATCAGCAAACACTCCAACCTACTCATATCTTACAGGTGTGATGGGAATGTATTTGGTTTTTCTTTAATGGCACTATGTATTTAACTTAAAAGATATATTTTAAATAAGATAGATGCTCTACATATCAGTTGTATAGGTAAGAGGTATTATCATAAAAAATAGAATATTTAATTCCTTGCCCTCCTGGCCAAGCCTGTGCAATTTCAACCCTTTGTTAAAATTTGTATTAATATCAAGCATCCACTGAAGGCAATGATTTCAGATAAAAATATCAATTTCTTATATGTTTTTTGCTTTGTCTTTCAATAAGTATTTTATGCTTGTTTGTTCAATAAAAATGTGAAGTTACCATTTTCATGTAAAGTTAGAAATTTGACATTTGTTTAAAAATAGGTGATCCAGTTCACTGCAGTTTTCTACTGAGCTGAGTCTTATGGTGACCATCAGGCACACTTGCTGGCTATCACCTACCACAGTCTGTGATGTTTGCATCTTACCCATTTGGAGAACACCACCCTACCTCCTTTCTCAGACTGGTCAGGTGTAAAGATTCACAGTCAAGCATTAGCCAGGAACAGGAGCCAAGGAGTACAAAAGGATGTAGACTGATGCAAACAATAGGGGCTGGTTGCCTTCCAGCTTGCTGAAAGTCTTTGAAGAAAGGAAATGTAGCCATATCTTAGCACTATGGCCATTTCCCATGATACAGGCTGCCACCATCCTGTGACTATGTGCTGGGACACTGCACCACATAGGATGGCTCTACATTAGCATATGGTGTGGTGCAGAGGGGTACTGGGGCTTGATTTGATGGGTTAACTGGCTTTGAAGTTTGGGGTGATTGCCAGTTCTAGGTGGACACCGTTTATGTCTCTACCTGCTAGTCAGTGCTAAGCAGCTTTCCACATGGTCATTTCAGGCTCTGTTGTGGTACCTAATGGAATCACACACAAATGCAGATGGCAAGCTGCTAGAAGACCTTGTGTTCACACTGGAAGTGAGGTGCTCTGAAGGCACCTTTCATAGGCAACTGCAACGTTCAAGAGGAAAGCAGCTTCAGGGCACCAGTGGTGTGTTTAAGTGCATACCAGATTCAGTATAGACATAAAGGAAACTTGTAGCATGTTCTGCAGGATTTGCAAAGTGGAAAAGATAAAAAAGTAGATCTTTGATCTTTGTGGCAGTGTCACTAAACTAATGTTTTGAAAGGAAAAATAAAATTGTTAGCAGAGTATCTGAAGAATGTCAGTCATCTTACTGGCTTTCCAAGCACAATGAAGCAAGTGGGCTTGGACAACAGAAAGGATTTTTCGGCTTCATCTTCATCAAAGATGTCTGTAAAGGGTTGAGCTTGTTTTTCCTGTTGTGAAGCCATATATTATCTAAGACTGGGAGGAAAAAAGAATTTTGTCATAAAATACGGTAGCTTATGTATGTGTAAAATGGCACATACTTAACAATGGAATGGAATAATAATGTGGTACAAGGCAAATTGCTTTATAACAGCTCTTAGAAGAAGGAAAAACATTTAGAGAACATACAATACACAATGTACCCATTACAAAGAGAAGAGAGACTTCCGAAAAATAAAGGATTGTGGGAATGGTCTGCAATCCCCAGGTGCAACTATATGGTTGTTTATAATGAATTCTTCCTGCCTCTCAAAATGCCTGTTGCTCTTTTTTGAACAGCATGTAGTTGTTTCATTGCCTTTTCCTTCCTGTTGCAATTAACGCACAGCTGTAAATTCTCTCTGGGTGCCTGAAATGAACCACAGTCTGGCTAAGACCTTCGCTTGTGAGCTTCAGACACAGAAGAGCCCCATCATGGTCAATGGACCTACTCGTTGTGTCCACAGCTAGGTACATGAATAAGGCTTTACAGAATTAAATCATGGTTTGTGATCTGTTCTGTAATCCCCTTATAAATCCCAGCTCTTACAGGACTGCAAGAGATTGCACTTCCAGCGCTATGCGACAAAACAAATCAGAAACACCTTTCTAATTAAGGTAAGCTGGAGAAAAATTTGTGTGGGCCTTTCAAGAAATGGGAGTCAAAAAACGTGAGGAACTTGATGAAGCATGTTTGAAGAAAACAAAAGAGAACCTCGCTTTCTTTAGAGGGCCACTTAAGTGTCAACCTCCTGCCCACCCTAGTAATTTTTAAATTTAAAAATTCTACTTCAGGATGAAAATCTGAAAAAGTTCGTTTCGAAACATCAAACGCACGCTCCGACGCTTTCAGACAGAATGACAGGGCGAGTATTTTAATATGAAAACCCCAGCACACACACATCAAGCCTCCATTTCTGTCACAGGAACTCACCGGCTGAACTTCACCCGGCGTTTCCAGCAGCTTCACACCTTCCCAAACCTTGACAACTAAGGGCTAGCTTCCTAATTGCAATATCCACCCCCCAACCAAAGCCAAGTAATACGTCAGACCCCACCTCCCCGGCCCCAACTAAAAGCCCGCCGGGGCACTTGTTCGCCCCCCCCCCCCCCCCCCCCCGCAAGCCCCTGCCCGGCGGCGGGGAGGGGGTCTCGCGCCTCCTCCCCCGGGGTCAGGTGCGGGGATGCCTGGGGGCTCCCTCCGCAGGGCCGGCGGCACGTCCCGGTTGACCGGGCAACGGAGCCGCTGAGGAATGCGACGGGCGGGCGGTTGGGCGCCGGCGCCCGGAGCGGCGGCTGGGCGGCGGTGCGCTTGCCGGGGAAGGGGCGGGGGCAGGGGGCGCTGCTTTCTTCTCCCGCAGCCCGGGCCGGGGCAGGGGCGGCGCCCCCCGACCCGCGGGTGCCGGTTCCCTCGGAGGCGGGGAGGGCGGCGGTGGCACCGGCATCGGGGGGCACGGCGCCCGGCCGCGCGCAGGGGCGCTTACCTCCGCGCTTCTCCGCAGGGCGCGCAGCCGAGCGCGGGGAGGTCCCGGCGGCTCCGGGGCGCTGGTGATGAGGGCGCCGAGCAGGTGTTGAATCGGGCGGCGGCAACCATGACGGTTTTCAGGCAGGAGAACTTGGAGGAGCACTACGAGACGGGCGAGGACCTCGGCAGGTGGGTGCGGGCCGGCGGCGGCTTTGAGCGGGGAGAGCCGCTGAGCGCGGCGGGGGCAAGGGGCGAGGTCAGGCGCCGCTGCTGCCGCTTGAAGTGTCCCCGCGTTGCCTTTTCACCCCCAAAGATGGGAAAGGGAGTTGGATTTTACGCTACGGCATGTTGCCTGTTTTAATGCTGGCCCCGTGGGATTTTAGGGTCAGGCAGTTCTTAAGTGGTACCCTCTTGGCTTGGCACGCATCGGGGTGTAATGCGATGTGTACAGGTGGACCTTCTGCCTTCGGGCTAGAGGGGCAGCTATGAAATTGTAAGACTTGCCGCTCTTAGCCAGACGGGTGACTGGGAAAGGTGATGAGTTTGTAGGACAGAAGTTTGCCTTGTGTAGTAACGAAGGTTCCACATGTATTGCATGTTGGTTTTGCTTTAATAACACAGTTAAAGAAGTGAGACAAACTAACTGTGTTTCATCAGTAGTACTGCGGTGAAGATCACTTTCGGGGCACCACTGTTGGTGCTGGCACTCAGATCAGTGGATGTGAACAGGGTGCTGCAGATGAAGCACTGCACACTTGAACCTTGATTCTTGAATGCTGTGTAGAGATCTCCTCCAAGCTCAACCTATTAGTTATGCCTTGTTTTTTCAGAGCTTTCACTGTGTCAATACATGGAAGTGTGTTAGGTGTGTGTCTTTTTCATCTTCCTTACCCCTGCTAAAGAAGGGGGAATCCGATGGCATTTTAGCACACCAGTATGATCGAATCCTTTTCTAGTGTTCATCTTGGCAATCTCGAAGCTTGGAATTGGTATTTAATTACCACAGGACATTGTGGGGCAGGTGATTCAATGTCTACTCTCTCTACCCTATTCCAGCAAAAGGATCCAGTAATAGCAAATGTTGCAAACAAGGTACTGATGTATGCGGTATCTTGGAAATACAACACTGTTTCTTAACAACGCAAAAAAAACCAAACCACAAAAAAAACCCCAAAGACCCCATGTTATCAGAAAGTTCCTTGGACTGCACTTAAAATCATCTTCATCCCATTTATGTAAATTCTTGTTGCCATGACTTATACAGGTATGTGATGAATGTGTACTTTTATTTTCACAAGGTGTTCTGTGTTGGCTTTTTCATGCATCTAGAATGACAGGCTGTGTTGGACACCAAAATCATTATTAACTTATTTGATAACTAGTTAGAAAGAGGTGGTTTCATGCCAAGCCATAAGTTCAGGTTCTGTGACCTGAATATTTTGTTAGGATACATAAAATAGTTTGATTTGATTTCCATTCTTTTTGTCAAGAACACATAAAATGGTTTGAAACTAGGGTTTAGGTTGCTGGACTCAAAAATAAAGCTGTGCTTGTGCTTACAGACACTCATACCTTATTTACTTTATAAAAGAAAATATATCTAGAAATTACCATGATCTCTTAAAGTTCTTCAGGGAGAAGATGATGTCAATAAGATGGTTTAGAAAGTGTTAAGATTTATGTAACCTCTTATATTTATTTTAAAGAGAAAGTGTCAACACAATATTTGGTCCCTAATACATATTTATGAAATAGAACAATTGCCCTTAGGCCCATTACATAAGAAATGTTTAAATATATGGGGATTTTTCCAAACAAACATGCTTTGGAAGTCACATGTTAACTCCGGAACACAACACTGAAGACCAAGAGTTGCATTTTTACAGTACAGGGAAGTGCAAACACTGAATAATGTTATACAGCAAAAAAACCACCCCCAAACTGCTAACAGAGTTTTTCAAATTGGAAGAACATTAGGTAATGGAGTTCAGTAGAACACTGTTATATTAGTGTGATCAGTTACAGACAAAGTATTACAGTACTGAGTTTGTTTTTATTTATCTTAATGCTATATAAGCTTGGCATGCAGTCTTAACCCGTAATATTTTAAGAATTTAAAAGAATGTTAAGCTCTGCTCTAGCTTTTCCTTGGGGGGGAAAAAAAAAAAGGTGAAGAAAACTAGAAACCTCATCAATTTTATCTGCTTGTGTGAGAAAATACCAGTGGACAGTAAAACCAATGTGAAATGTTCAACAGGGTGTTTGCTTTAAAAATGGAATGCAGTTATTTAAAAGGGCCAGAGCTTTCACTTCAGCATCACTTCAAGAAACCAGGATTATTCCACTACAAATTGTTGTCATAAAACCAAGCAAATCTCAGGATAGTTGTATGGTTTAGTTCAGTGGTGTTTTTAATTTCTTCATAAACTTACATTTCTAGGACTGCTTGAAATACTGTCTTGTAAATCCCATTGCTTTCCATTCCTTCTTTACCCCTTAGGTAGGTTTCTCACCATTACGTTTGTGTATTAATATAGTTGCAAATGTCAACCCTGAGGCTCAAAACTCAGAAAGCAGTGAATATTAAAAACACCTTTGACTTTAAAATTTCTTATGTTCATTCAAGATCCCAAATCATGATTTAATACTTGAGCTAAGAAATGATGAAAGGTTCTGTTTTGCAAAATCAACCTCTTTTCTCCCCTCTTAGGGAATAATTCTTTTATTTCTGCTTACATAGCTGCAGTCATGCAGCAAGTAAGGTGAGTAAATGATGAGGTTTTGTTTACAGGTGTTTGAATGAACAGGTCCTGAAGTTCTTAGGACAGCCTGCCTTTTGAGAAAGCTCAGTGAAGATGCAAGTCCTCAGAATTTTTAATAATGTTCACTATTTTCCCTTGTGAATTATTTAGCGGTCTTTATTACTTTTTAATACTTCTGACAGTAACTAGAATTAAAAAAAATGTGAATAAGAAAATTATGTAAGAAAGGTATCTTGAAGAAAGTAAATGGGTTGTGTAAATGAAATTTTTGATTGAAACTAATAAAGGAGTTTTAAGTGTTGCTTAACATAAAACCTAGAGTTGTTGGGAACGAGGAGAAGGGATAATGGTGTGCCAGGGCTGAAAAAAAAATTCTACTTTTTAGTTTTCTGGTATTTCACAGTGCCTGTGCAGAAAAAGTAATAAACAGTCCACATTCTTTTACCAAAGTGTTTGAATTTTGTTCCATTCTGTGGTTTGTTTTGATTTATACTTGGTGAGAATAAGAAAAATGGAACTTGGTGTTGTGGATACTGGCAGAATCACCCTTATTTGTCTTGCCTGTACACGATTTCTTCCGACACATTCATGGCTGTTCAAGTTGGTTTCTCTTAAGATTTTGTACCAAAACAGTCTTTTGAGATTTGTGGATCAAATGTTATCTTTAGCACAGAACACAGAAGTAGATTGTGCTCTTGATCATTGTGTATGTTGCATTGTGTGCACTTTTTTCACATCTTACTTGTGATTACTTGCATTGTTCAGATGCAGGCTACCTACAGGTATGTTAAGTAATCATGTAACCATGAAATTTCAGAAGGTGGTAGGGATTTTAGTGAAAGAGCAACAAATTCACTAAAGCTATTTTGTTAATTTTAATTCTGCCTGCAGTTGCAGGTGTTGTGACTGTGCATTTTAAACACCCTGCTGCAGTGGTTTTACACTTCAGTCTGCCCAGAAGATGGGAATTCAAGTTCATCAGTATTGAAAACCTCACCACAGTGAGCATGCAAATAAAGATCTTGAAAACAGATTAAAATAATAAATATTTCTTTACCTTCTTGTAACTGGCCTTACTAAGGAGTTGCTACAGTACTGTGAGAAATGCAGCATTGCTTAAGTAATTCTTGGGAGATACACCCAAACCAAGCTATGATATAGACACATACCATGTCTGTTCACGTGAATTGAAGGGATTTAGTTCCTGGTCTTATAAGCAGTTCCTTTCTTCACAACCTACCCACCCATGTTTGGTTTTTGTTTGTTTATTTTTTAATTTAAACTTCTATGTGCTTCCCAAAAGAGATGCAGATTGTTGAAGTAAAGTTTTGGAATTACAGAATGGTACTTGTGTTGCACTGTGGTGGTTTGCAATTTTTAGATTCTTGTTGATTAAAAAAGTAGGAAGAGGTATCTAACAATTTTAAACTTAAAGCTTGTTTGGACTTGTTGGACTCACTAGGGAAACACTTGCAACATGGTGTTGAATAAAAGATACAATGAATCTCAGCAGTTTTGGAAACTATACTGTTTCTGCTTGGTAGCTCATGAAGCAGAGATGGTAACAGTAAAAAGCAGTAAGCTAACCATGTTGTCTAGGTATCTAATTGCTTTATCAAGTGTGAGAAAAAAACACATAGGATAACATGCTGAAGATACCAATAAGAGAGAACAGGGAGTTGTGCAAATGTGTATTTACAATCTGCAAAACATTTTTACATTTGAGAATTTTTTTATTATTTTTTTTTCCTGGTCACTGGAAAATGTTTTCTGTAGTAAGCAGGGAATATGCAGACAGAATATATACATATATATATATATGCATGTATGTGTATGTTGTTAATTGCATACTAGTTTTCAGAAACACTGCTTTTTAGAATGGCAAAGGCTATCCATCATCTATCCACACTCCATAATTGTAGCTACATTGCACTCCTATGTTGGCAGGAAATCAAAAACACCAAACAAAAATACCCGGATGGCAACAAGAATTTGGCCTTTGTGGTGCTTTCCAGGCTGGACAACCTAAACTAATTGTGCTAACTAGCTGATGTACTAAAATTACGTGAGTAAGCTCAATTGTGAGATGTAAAGGATGTGAAATTCCTTTGAGGTGATGCTTCCTTTCAGAATGGTCACATTTAAAACACGTGCCAACCATCTTTAATAATGTCATAGGATAACATTTTTTTCCTATGAATTACCAGATTAGAAAGTCATGGGAGGGGGAAGGAGCAATGTGAAAGACGATATGATAAAGCTAAATTTTTTGCATGTAAGGTATAACATTTTTAACGATGATACATTGACATTTCTAATTTCTGTTTTCTTAGATTTTCTTGCTGTAACCTCACCTCCACTGCTCCCTTAAAAGGAATGTTGTAGCTTTACTTTTCATACAGAGGTAAAATGGTTAAGTGCTGAAGATGCAGAGGGTGCAAACCTCTGCAGTACCATTTCTTGCATTACTGATACAGGCACAACCATAAATATTGTGTGTGTGGAATTTACTGCTTCTGTAACTGCTTGTATGCAAACTCCAGTAGAATATTTTAATTAATTACAGTAAGTTGAGTGGACTGTATGAGTCTTTCATGAACAAGGATCTGGGGAGGAACCCTGAAAATGTTGGCCACAGAGCTGCTATTTGAGCAGGAAACCTGGCTGGTGTCTTTTGTGTGTTTTTTGTATTTCTTTTAAGAGTTGAAAATTGTAAAATTCAGACTACAGCAAAGAACCCTTTGTGTGGTGTTTGTGAACCGTGTAGATGTTCTGTCAGTCTTGTCATCTCTCAGAGCAGAAGCTGGGTATTCCATGCTGGTCTGCAATTCCTGGCCTTGGTGGTTACGTGAGTAGTGAAAAGAAGGTCCTTAACTGGAAAGCAACGTAGAAGGAATTAATCTTCTGCACCTCAAGTCACTTTACCGGCCAGACATTCTTCAAAATGCCTCCTTTTTGCAAACGTAATAACCTGTGAGTTGCTGATTGTGTAGGCTGCAAGAGGTTGTCACCATATAGTACTGCCTTACACAGTGGGCTGAGAGGTTTGCCGCATGAAAAGTGCAAGAGGTGCAGATGCTTTTTGGGTATAACTGCTGGGTCCTGCTCAGTGTATTTGTTGGTTTGGGGGAGAATAATGCCCTCTTTGTATGTCTTGTAAAATGAAGTATAATTAAAACTGAAGCTTGCTGATTATTCTGTGACTTCAGTTTAAATGCACAAATCGTTGTAAATCTAAACTCATCAGGAAGCAGATAAAAAATGCTTGTCTGTGATTTCTCTTCTAGCTGGGCTCAGTGAGGCACGATCAGTACTGGAGTTGGTATGTTAGGGGTGTGCTGAAACTTTGATTCTGGCTTTCTGGGCTTTGCTTTTTTGTCCTTCCATGTTTGTGAGAGTTTTTTGGTCTGTCTTTTTTCCCATTCCTGTTATCTCCCTTTACAGATGTTCAAGTATATCACTTCCTCTGCTGGAGCTGTGTGTAGTGAACAGAAACTGTCCTCTTTAGCTTCGGAAAAGGGAGGCTGCAGCTGTGTTTTCATGAGAGCTGTGTGCCAAGCTCAGTCCACATGGTTGGTGACACAGTCAGAGCAGTATCACTTTCCTCTGCTCTGTGTTTCTGTGTGGAGTTTGTTGTTTCAGGTTTTTTTTACTTCTTGGATACAGCATTGCTGTCAAAGAAAACCCACTCAGATCTAATTTATGGCAGCAAGTTCACACTCGGATCAGCTGAAGGTACTGGAATACTTGGCCTGCATGGAGTTGTGATTGCCTCCATAAATCTGCATTAAGTATATAGGAGGGACAGAGATAGACACTTTACTACAAAGGCAGAAGACATAAACTGACAATAAGGAAGCTAAGCTGGAAATCAGAAGAATCACAGAACGTGCAGTGGTTCTGGAGTAAACTTGATGAATGGTTGCTTTAGTTGGTCAGAGGTATTGAGAGATGTATCTCTTTTTTGAGGAAATTGAACATTTCCTGTGAGACCCACAGCTGGGCTTAATAGCAAGGTGACCTGTTTTTAACTGGCTTGATTAGCAAACCTGTGCAACTTGGTGGTACAATTTTGTATTTCAAAGAAAAGCTGCCAGTTAAAGTAGCAGCTCAGTAGTTTCTGTTTCCTGTGTGGTAGTGGCTTGCATAGGAGCTCAGTCTCAAATAAGTCTGTTGTTTCTCAAACTGTATTTTGACCCTTGGATGTTGTCCTTTTGGACTAATGGCATTATGTTTGTAGTGTGTTGGAGTTTGGTGGGTTTTTTTAGGTTGTGGCACACACTGATGTTGGGGAGAATGTCTTGTAATAGGTGCTTTTCACCCAAATCCAGAAGAGTTCACATGGTCTGGAATTGCTATAAAACACCACATTGAGTAGTCCACATGATGGTCTTCAGCCTTATTCTCTTGGGTTTTATGTTTTACTTTCTTCCTCTTATTACCTCCTGATTACTCAAGCAAATGTGACAGTTTCTGCTTCAAGAGTCAATGCTGTTGAGGAAGAAGCATCATTGCACAGTTGCTTAGACCCCATGCATACATCGACCAACAGCAGCAGGGACCTTGCAGTGCGGTGGTGTACCACTCCTTCCTAGAGCAAGTCTTCCCCAGTATATCGTCCACCAGCAGAGGTACATGTCTATTTGTTTGTTAGGAAGCTAAGATGGTCTTTCCTGTAATTAACCAAAAGAAGGGTATCTCATGTTTGTGAACATCCAGTAAAAGGGGACATATACAAAGCTTGAAAGAATTCAAAGTCAGTGTAAATTGTAACTGTGGGTATAAACTGATTGAAAGGAATAGTTTAATTGAATTTTCTGCTGAACTATGTAGAGGAGTGAACTTTTGGAAAATAAAAAAATTTGTTTTGGACAGTAGGGTTCCATCTGTGCACTTCTTGCTTAAGTGGGATGCTAAGTTGGCCTCGTAATTGAACTGTTGTACTGGAAATACTTATATTCCACTTTATTTGTGAGCAGCTAATAATGTATTTCTGAAATTTTGTTTTAAGGAGCCCTGCTTCTGTCAGATATGTCAATTGGCTTTGGGGCCCTTGTCCCTTTCGTCAGTTTTCTCTTGAGTATCAGTAAGTAGTTGTTGTAAGACCCGAGGTACTGGGTGGGTGTAACTGTAGAAGCGTTCCTTTAGAGTACCTGCTTGTGTGCCATGGGAACTGATAGCATAGGAACATTTTCCCCATGTCACATAGTCCACTAAAGCTGTGGTGTTTTGACGCTGTTACTCTTTCACAACAGACAAAAGGGGGTTTATATTCTGAAGTCTTTGGTGACTTTCAACAGTTTTGTGATTATAGAAAAGCAGTATGGGGCATCTCATCTCTTCCGCTTTTTCTGAAATTTTTGGTCTCATTCACTATTAAAGGGTTGCCTGCAGTTTAAGAGGATTGCACTTCATTGCTGACGTGGTCTGTTGTAATCCTGTATTTCTAAATAAGACTAAGAAAGACAGTGCTTAAAATTTACAATCACACGTGTGATTGTGTGGTGTGTGTTATTTACCACTGTGCTTACTTTGCCTAGTTATGTAGCTATAACTAGATGGAGCTTACTTTTATGTTAATTATAATACTGTATTCTGTTCTGGCATGGTTTACAATTGAATTATCCTGCCAAGTTTAATGGAAGTTGAGGGGTGAGGTTTTTCCCATTTATCCACAGAGGATAATAGTATTAGTGGGTTTTTTACTTTGCTCTAACAACTTTGTGACCAAGAACTTGGCATTTTCAATAGTTTCAACAACAAAACTGGCCATTTATTATTTTCCAAGGATAAAAAAAATACATGGGAGTCTTGGATGGTAATAAGTTTTAGCTTTCTTTTGATACCTTTCTTCTTGCTGACTTTGATCCCTTTATTGGGACAGTTGGCTCCTGTTACCTGTAACAAAGAGAATGCAGATGTAATCTCAGAGATAGATACTTCACCTTGTTCCTTCTGCTTTATTTATCGTTTAAGGTGTACTGTTGTGGGCTTTTTGTGGTGTTTTGTTTTGTTGTTTGTTTTTTGATTTTAGTTTTTTGTTTGGTTGTTTGGGTGGGTTGGGGTTTTTTTGGTTGCTTGTTTGTTTGTGGGGTTTTTTTGCTTTGTTTTGTTTGTTTTTGTGTTTCTTTTTGTTTTCTCTGAGTGTAGACTTCAAGCATTTTTTATATGGGAGTTACAACCTTTTTGGTATATTATCTGGCAGTATTTTCTCATCTCCATGACTAGGGCCATCTGTGCAGAATTGCTGTTGATTCCCTGGGAAAGGAAAGCACATCAGGGAACGGCTTAGTTCCTTATGTCTCGTCTTTTCTCGTTGCTTTTTATTTGAAAAGGCCTTCTGATACTATCTGCTTTGCATTCCTGCCTAAAAGAAGGATTGCTTTTCCTGCTTTTGTTGCCAGTTATAACACTAACTGGAGAATAAACCATTCCAGATTATATCTTACAACGCTAGTGTACTTCTGCTGCCCCCTTGGTTCCATTAAAAAGAAACCTTTACATTACTCTCCCTCCTAAGGGTGTGTTAGTTGCTGGTCATCACTGCCCTACCTGCCTGCTGGCCTGCCTGTGTGTTTTCACAGTGTGGCTAAACCCAGCCTAATTAGAGGGCTAGAGAATGGGGCAATGCTGTTCCTCACCTGCTGAGCTGCATTCTCCTGATGCTTCTTCTGTGCTGGCACTGGAAGTGTCCCAAGTGCAGCCTGGAAGCAGAAGTGGATTATAGATAGATTGAGCTCCCTAAACTTGATCACCATAGGCATGTTGGGCAAGTATCAGTGCCAGCCACTGGCATGGCACAGGGAGGACGCGTGTCCAGAGGAATGGGGAAGCCTCAGGTTGTGATGGATTCTGGCTCAATCTAAGCCCCACCGTAAAGCCTGTGCCTCATTAGCTCTGTGTCAGTATCATGCAGGTGTGGCCAGCAAAGACCACATGGAAGAGCTCCTCTGACCTGCGAAGCAAAACCTGACTCTTGATTAACCCTGGACAATGAGATTGGTGACTGCACAGTCTGGGTATGTTCTCCTGCGGCAGCAGCTGTAGGGTAGCCAGACAGGCCCTCCTTTGCATGGAGGTCAGAGGGGACAACTTGGAATACTTTTTTTAAATGTTCTAAATTCCTAAGTGCCCAAGCTTGTCTGGAAGAGTGAGTAGTTGTGAATAAAGGCTGAAGAGCTGAGGAAGCAGACAATTATTTGTCTGTAAATAGGTCATAAAACCATAATGTATGTGGACAGTTACTAAGTCCCTTGGTATTAGATCTGTGTATGTGATATGAACTGCTTTGTTTGTAGGGCAGTGTGTCCTCAAAAAAAGCTGTATTCAGTCAAGGAAAAGCAGCATTCTCATCACTGGCTTAATTTTTTTGTCTTAAAGGATGTATTTATAGACTGTATCACTTGGTGAATTTTATGTATTTAGCTAACAACTAATTAATAATTGGAGGACAAAGCCCAGAAATTTTCCCAGGCAAAAAAATGACTCTAACATCTTCCATGGAGTATAAGCTTGAGATTGTATGTTTCTCCTTGTGCTCTGGTACTGAAAGCTTAGTAAGATGCCTGTGGATTTTACAGTCCTTTCTCATACATGATGGGAAGTAATGAAACATGGTGAAATGCATTCTACACTTTTAACTATCGTTTCTTGGGAAAATGAGTCATAACCTGTTTGGGGCTTTGCAGTCCATCCTTGCTTTTGCTTTCAGGGATTAGTTTTTACCCTTTTTCTAGCAAATGTTTGGTGAATGGTCCATACCCTATCACCGTATTAAATGATTTTTAAAATATACTGAAAAACCAACATTTTCTTTCATTAGCATCTTGTAATGTATCTAATAGTTGCAGCTGTGCTGTGGCTGTCATGCATTTGTTTATTTTTATTTGTGGACATTCAACATAGATATATTCCAGGGTCAAAATCTGCGTAAACACTGTCTAGAGGCTCATTGTTACTGCTCACAAAGATCATAGGTTATATGCTAGAAAGCAGGAAGGTTCTAAAAAGGTGAAATAGAGTAAAGCTGCTCATTGTGATGAAAGAGTGGATGGCATAATTCAGATTCGATAAGCATTATCACTAGACTCTTCCTTCCCAAGGTGAATGACAAACACCCACCTCAGGCATGCTTCAGAACCCGTTGCTACAGAAGAGAAGCTATTTAGGAAATAGCAGCTACAATGGTCTTTAGCATCACCACAATAAAACATTTGTTCCGCTCTCAGGCTCCTGGTTTTCTGAACAAGTGATGACTGAACTTTTATGTTCAGCTCTGAGTCAGATGTATGTCATGTATATGTTGTAACATTTAGCAAGACTGACTTATGATTTAATGTTAATTTATGAGCAGGTTTACAAATTTCATGAAAAGACCAAATGAAAGGGAAAATAAGTACTGAGGAACAGTGCTTCTGCACTTAGAGTCCAACTCTGGCTTTAAGTATTAACACAGTATGTTATGTTCTGTATTTACATGGGTATGTACTTAGGCATTAATTCTTCAATTACCTGTATGTGGAATCTCATTTTTAATATCATAAATGTCAGTACAGGTAGCACTTTTCTTGAAAATCTGTGCATTTCTGTATGTTAGCTCATCTTCTTTCTGGCTTTTTCCTTTCCATCATAGATGTAGTTATTACTTGAACTATTTACAAGTGTGAGTACTCTGCTTTTCATATTATAAGAGGATTTCTGAAAAGGATGTAGCAGATGTACATATATTCAGACCAAATGGATTTCAGGAAGCTCCAGTCCAAGCATCATTAATAAGAAATGACTGACATCCATCTGCCTTCGAAGTTTTACACCGATACATACTCCCCCAGCTTATACATTAAATGCCACTACGTCTCAACACAAACTTCACATTAGTATTTTAATCCACCATGTCTATAAGCTGTCTTCTGTATGAAGCGTTTTCTTGAGTCCTTACTAGTGCAAATAAGATAATGCCTAGTTCTTTGCATTCTGTAGTTTGAGAAACACTTAAGTGCTTCTGTTAAGGGACTTGAGGCCTGAGACCTTATCATGTTTTCATTTTTTTGTGTGTTTACGAAGTTTTACAAGAATGATACATCTGTTTCTAGACTGAGTTCACTTTCCTACTGGTTGTGTACATCTTATACTTGTCATGTGATATAACTGACACCACATTAGTGAATTATTTTTACACACCCCTCCCCCC
>WTSP01004155.1:0-10970 GCA_025331215.1 Actenoides lindsayi
CTTTCCTTTCCTTTCCTTTCCTTTCCTTTCCTTTCCTTTCCTTTCCTTTCCTTTCCTTTCCTTTCCTTTTTTTTTTCCTTTTTTTTAGCAATGTTGTTGATTTCTAAATGCCTTGTACACAAACCTTTTAACCCAGATTCTGAGTTTGGAGCGTTCACACCTTTTCAATTTGCTTTTATTGTGGTATTGGTACAGCTACAAAGCAATTGGGAGGTTTTCTCACATCCACCAGGTGAAGAAAGATTGCTGAGAAAGTCTAATGTCCCTTTGGGGAGTGAAAATGCAGAAGGACTCACTAAGTAGGTAGCCAGGAGGGTCGGTTCTCCACAGGGCTAGTTCATCTCTGAGTGAGACTTAATGGAGCACCTCAGGAGATCCAACACCCTTATATTCAGTTGTTGTGGTGTAACCCTGGCCAGCAATTAAGTACCATTCTTGCTCTGTTCACTTCCCCTGAGCAGGAAGGGCAAGAGAAGCAGAAATGAGAAAACTCATGGGTTGAGATGATAAAGACAGTTTAACAGGTAAAGCAAAAGCCACGCACGCAAGCAAAGTGAAACAAGGGGTTCATTCACCACTTCCCATCAGCAGGCAGGTCTTCAACCACCTCCAGGACAGCAGGGCTTCATCACACACAAGGGTTACGTGGGAAGACAAAAGACATCACTCTGAACGTCCCTCCCTTCTCTTTCTTCCCCCAGCTTTTCATTGCTAGACATGATACCCTATTGTCTGGAATATGCCTCTGGTCATTGGGGTCAGCTGCCCCAGATGTGTCTCCTCACAGCTTCTTGTGCACCCCCAGGCTGCTCACTGGTGGGGTGGTGTGAGGAGCAGAAGAGGTCTTGACTCTGTGCAAGCCACTGTCCAGCAATAACGAAAACAGCCTCGTGTTATCAACACTGTTTTCAGCACAAATCCAAAACACAGCCCCATAACAGCTACTGTGAAGAAAATTAACTCTATCCCAGTCACAACCAGCACATCAGTGTGTGTATTTCCTTTTTCCTTGCTCTTGCACTCCCTCTGCTGATCCGAATGATCTATTAGGATAGAGAAGTGCTGGTGCCAGAACTAAGCAAAGTGCAGGGTGAAAACAGCTGTATAGTAAAAAATGACTTAGCTCAACCCAGGTAGAGATTACATGAAATTCAAGGGGCAGAAAGGAAAAAACCATAGTGAGAAACAGAGATGTGGCAAATACAGTTCCAAAGCAGGGGGCTTCCAGCAGTCTTAGCTTGAGCATGAACTTCTTCAAAACCCCAAAGACCTCCCCATTGAAGTCTCCATCTCTGGACAAACTCAAAAGTTGCAGCTGCTTCTTCAGTGGGCCAAGAGCCCATCTATGGGGTTGTCTGTGGTAGAGCTGAGCTTCCTCTTCTCTCTGGCAGTGGCCATAGCAGAGGTCATAGGATCTGTGGGGTAATCCAGTCTGGGAGGGACCTCAGAAGGCTTCTAGTCCAACCTCCTGCACAAACCAGTGTCACCCTCAGCAATCAGCCCAGGGTGCTCAGGGCTTTCTCCAGGCTGGTCCTGAAAACCTCTAAGGATGAAGACCACACAACCTGTCCCAAGTGTTTGACATCTTCACAATCCAGCTAGATCCACCTAAGCCTCCGTCTTACACATCACCAAGGTCTTGGGCTGGCACAGCCAACGCTGTATCAGGCTGCAGACACTCCTGCACATCTGCCTTTGTTACCACTAAAACTAAGAAAAGAAGCTCAGTTGAACCACTAGAAACAAACAAGTGGCCAAGTTTAGAACATAAAGTTGCCAACCCCCTTTCCTTGGTGCACCCACACACCAAATCAGTGATGTTCAGAGCTGTCTCTGTTAAAGACAAGACGCCCCTAGCCACAGCTGCTACAGTTCCACCTTAGCAGGTCAGGCCTATAAGACCCATTTTGCACCAGTGATAGGTGCACCATCAACAGAGAAAGGAGGCAAGGACTTTTATCAGTGGACCCTTTGCTCAGCATCATCCTCCAGGATGGAAGGGCAGGAGGCAGCTCTTCACTCCTCTATCTCTCTCCACAGAATAAAGCTGTCCACTGCTCCCTTCTCCTCCTCCAGCCTTATGGTGACAGCTCAGGTCATGGTGGATCTCTGAAGCCCAAAATACCTGGGAGGAGATGAGGTGGCAAGGGGACAGGTAGGATTCACCTTCCTACACCCTCTCCAAACCATGACCACAGACAGCTGTCTGTTTGCTGCCCACCTTCCCCTGTGGATGCCCCTTGGTTCTTTGGGGTGAACTTCATCTCTACTAGCACATTGGATGCCTCAAAAAAACAAACCCCAAAGTAACAAGCTTCGTTTTTCAACTTTGGAGGCAAGCTCTGTAGGCCAGAAGAAACACAACCCACAGGGGCCCAGTTAACCTTTCCCCAAACCACTTTGCCTTTCATAAGCCAATAAGATAAGAAGAAATGGTGCTGCTGGGAAGCAAAGGAGAAGCAGAGAATTGCTCTATGTGTCCTTTTGAAGGTCCCTAAAGGAAAAGGTCTCTGACAACGAGTTTATTTTCATTAAAAATGACAGGCCCAGCTCAACCAGTCAAATAAACAAAAGCAAGTCCGTAGAACAGCAAGTGCAAAAGGTCTTGGGTTATTTATAAAGGGCTTTTAAGTATAGTAGGCCTAACACCAAGATAAATCAACCCTGCTAGGATTCCAGAGGCATATCACATGTGGCTCTAGCTGTTGTCAGCTTTGTGCTGGAATATATTTAGCAGCCGGTTATCTTCCAAACCCTCACTGCTTTTCCCCTAGTGACTCCCCTTTGAAGATTCATACATTGAGACCAGACACAAGTTCCTGTCTTCAGTTGCATATTGGCCAGATCAAATCCTTCAGAAGCATTCAAATCCTTGCCATTGCATTCAACAGATATTTTTCTGCCCAGCACGTTGTGGAATGGTGAAGAACCCTGTTCAAGATCAGCTTTGCTCGAGCCAACAGTTGGGTTTTTTCCTGAGCCAGGCTTTTCAGACTAGAGGGTCACCAATTTCTACCACTGTGAACTTCAGTTCAGATAAATCTGAGGGATTACTTCTCAGCTGGTCAGAAGGAATATGAGGATATGTGGGATCTTGTGGGATTTGTTCACATGGCTGGTTGAAGACCCTGCAATCCAACTAATAAAACATCAGTGGTGTGTGAAAGGGACAGTAAGATTTGGCCCTGCTGCCTCTATCCTCCGGGATGTAGGACTCTGGGAAACACAGGAGCAAGGGAAGTGAGAGGAAGGCTCAGGGTAAAAGCTGGGTCCTTCACTTTGAGGTCTGGGGCCAAACTCATAGACATGAAAATGAAGGATCTGGTCCACCTAAGACACTGAAATACCTCATTTACCGTCAACCAGTTCCTCATGTTCAGACCATGGGCAAAGCCAGTGCTAGGACATGTTGGTTTGCTTCTGCCAGCTCAACCTCTCTGCATTTCATATCACTCCTTACAGAGGCAATGGGCACAAGAGGACTTCTTGCGTGCTTTCTTCTCCAGTCCCACCTGCACAACTCTGTAGCTTCCCAGAACCAGGGTCCAGCCCAAGTCCAGTACAACGTGGCATGTCCAGGACTGCAGAGAGTGGAAGAGTATTTCAGTCGGAGATTGGCTATAGAGGTGTCTACATGTAGATGTTTACTGCATGCTAGAAATGCAATCCAGTGTCCTAACATAGGTGTTTCATACCATATGGGTATTCCCACTGACCTCTAACTGCCACAAGAGCAGGACATGGGTGTCCTATGGACCTATTTGGCCTTCCCTCTATATCTCTCAGGTATTCTGAGTACCAGGTGTTCAGGCAACTGCATCATTCTCTGTACATGCCAAGAAACTTGGGGGAAACTTGTCCCATTTAGTGCCTTGCACCGTAAAGCTGGGGATAATCCCATTTCTAAGCCTCATTTCTGGCTTTTATTGCTCCAGATCTTGTTTGGAAAGGAGGAAACATCAGGGGAGGGGACTTTTGGGTAAAGGAAAAAATCTTCTTAGAGCAATGTTCAGATGGGTGCTGATTCTTGGGACGCCAGTTCACCCACCAAATAACTTGGCTGTCTGTGCATCTCTGCTGGAGCAATCTGGCCAACTGGATTTGCACTTCCAGAAAGGATTCAGGACAGGCTTTTCATCTTCATTTTATGACGAGGTCAGACACCTCTCTGTGCCCTTACGTGGGAAGGTGGTGAGGTTCTTTCACCATCTCAAGGCCAAAGCCAACATCATAGGTCAGGTTTCTGAAAGAGAATACAGAGAGAGAAATAACTGACCTTGGGAACCCCTTGGCATTTGCTTTTTGATGCCAAATGCCTCGGCTGTTTTCAATTTATTGAAAATAACTCTGGTTTAGTAACACCCAATAATTGCCTAATTGGTTTGAACTAACCGACTACATACAGCCCAGAAGATGCCAGCTGGTGACCCCCTGCTTTTTGAAACAGGCTGTGGGAATTATCTGCAGGAACAATTGCTCAGCAGGAAAGGCAAGTTTTGCAAAATCGAGCTTCACTGTGAGAAAAAGCTGTGGTTTTGCTCAAGTAATTCCATTCTGTTTGTTTGCTTTTTGGTTTGTTTTCCCGGAAAAGTCAAATCAAATATCTTCATTTGCATGAGTTTAGTGCGAGACATTTGCTTTTTAACTTTGTGCCGTGACATGCAGAGCCCCAGCAAACTCCTTGCTTCAGCTGAGCGGTGCTGCTGGTGATGCCTGTGAACACGACTCACCCTTCCCCTTAGACAGACAAGCAGCAGATGAAAGCTGAAATAAAAAGATGAAATAAAAATGTGGCTTTGGGTCTCATATAGGGCCTTCTGTGGTCTTTTGCCTCCATGAATAGGAAGAAAAACTGTTGTTTTCCAGGGTGACACTCGGCTTTCCATTGTAAATACAAAAGTTAAAATATCAGCTGTCTTAAAGACAAGAGTTAGCCAAATTGTAGCCACCTGATAGATTCAGATTCTCCCTATGAAAACCAGAGCTCTGGCCTCCACTGCCGATTGCTTTTCTTTCTTTTCCCCATCCCTGCACTCAGCAACTTGCTGTTTAATGCCCCAAATATTTCTGAGGGGAGAATCAAGCTGGAAGATGCCAAAGATCAAGGTGACCTCTCCTTGAGCCATTCAGTCCAGCAGTTCTGGGCTGGGACCAGCAATACCAGCATTGTTTTGGTCAGCTGTAAAATCCCAGGCAAGTCTTTTTGTGCTGGAGCTGCTCAGAGCCGGTTAGTTCCTGGGAACTTGCACCAGATGGCGATGCCAGCCCATCTCCAGCTTCATCTCTTAAATACCTGAAAAAAACCAAGCTCGGAAGCATCCCTGAATGTTTGGGGGATTTATTGGTGTTAATGGCTGATACCTGCTGGAGTGCCTGAGCCATGCAGGTGTCCCAGTCTTGTCATCCATGCTAAGGATGACCATGCTCTGCTGTATCTTGCCAATATTCTGGGAGGAGTAGGTAGATAGATGCATAGATAGATAGATAGATGGACAGAAAAGAAAACAGCCATCACTATGTTCAGGTCAAGGAACCATTTACAGAAGTGAAAGCATGGCTGAATAGAAGGGGTCAGAACAGAGTGGGAACGGAAGGTGTCGAGAGCAAGATCAGGGCTGAGCAGCACAAGCCATCAAGAAACTGTCCTGTCCAGTGGCTTATCAGGTATTCCCCACCTCAGTGGGTTAAAAGCAGCTTGTACAGAGCCCTGATAAATACATCTTTCTGGGTCACTGATCTCTGCCCCCACATGCTGCAGCACTGACCTTGCAGTGATGCTAAACAAGTTTTGCTGTCTCTGAGTCTTTTGGATCTCCCCTCCAGCAGTTCTCAAGGGACCATCTCTGGGAGACAGGCTGCAGCCACTAGTCTGCCTGGCAACAAGCATTTTCATCACCTTAATGTATGTTCCCAGTGCTCCCAGAACCTCTCAGGGAGCTGCTCAGTAAACAGCAATTGGATTTACAAAGCTCGTTCCTGGAGGGGAGGTGCTGGTGGGTTGACTGGTCACATCCTGCACATACTAGCTTACCTCTGGCCACATGGAATCACAGCCATGCAACCCAAAGGGCTTGTCCTGATGCAGTGGGTGGGAAGCAGAGCTTGCACCATGAGCTCTATGATTCACATCCGACCCATGCCTTGGCTTGGGTTGTGATGCAGCATGAGCAGGGCTGTGGTCTGTGTACAGAAACACCTCCTGTGTGGATGGAGGCAGCGTGATGAGCTGAGCTGGACACAAAACAGGCCTATCAAGAGAAAACTAAACTTTTTCTGCACAAGCCTGTGACATGCTGGCCGGAAAACCAGCAGCCAATGAGCTGGGGCTGGCCCTATTATCACATTGGGGATACACAGACTGAGCCATGTTGGTTGAAATACACAACTTGCCAGCCTGATCCTTCTCTGTCCAGCTTTTTACATTTATTATTTCTACCAGAACAAGACTGGGAATGTGATTTACCTGGTCAGACAAAACCCTAACCTCCCTTCTTCCCAGAGGTGAAGGATGGCTCCGGGAAGAGGCAGGGAGAAAGTGGCTGGGTTGAGGAAACCAGTCTGGCCTTGCTGGGACGTGACATTTGCCATTGACTTCTGCAGTAATAAGCACCTGCTCTACTCTGTGGTGGTTTAAAAGCCCTAGTCACAGCCAGTAGAAATTTCCATCCCCTGTTTGCCCCTGAAAGCACAGGCTGATCCCAGGGGAATTCTGCATCAGAATGAAAATATGTCCTAACATCCACATGTGCAAAGGTTTAGAGCAGGCTGTCAAACAACCACTGATCACTCATTGTTTAGCAGTTATGGATCCAAGCTACACAAATCGGTGACAGAGTACACTGGGAATCCGTCCACCTTTCTCTTCTGGAAACCCTCAAGGAATTTGAGCATGACGTGCTTCATGACCCTGCTGATCTCTCCAGTCAGTCTGGCAGATGTGTTTGCAGGTGGTGTCAATCCCCTGTATGACAGGACAAGCATCATCTGACCAGGGAAAGAGTTGAGGGGAGGACCACAGAGGGAAGGATGCAGGCAGATTGGAGGTAGGTACCTGCCTATGGTTGTCTCTCTCCCTCTGTTCAATACGGTGGGTAATAAAATGGTTTCCTTATTCTTAGAACTTCTGAGAACTTTTGACTGAGAGGAAAAAAAAAAAGAAATCAAGTTTTTCACCAAAAATCAGAGACAATGGGGCAAATGCAGTTACTTTTGCTTGGCCAGTCCATAGACAGGTCACTTAAATGACCTACCATAGTTCACATCTTCATTTCCCCCTCATCCAAGGCAACTACACAACTTCCAAGCACAACAGCAGGAATTTTAATCACTGCCATCCCTGTGCTATGGGATTTCCCCATCCACCAGGCTCAGATGAAATGTTATACAAACTCCCTTCCTCTCTGGCTTTGACTACAATTTCAATCTGGGACCTGAAATACTTTTCTCAGCTAAAGTTTCATTGAAATTGGTATGTTCCTGTAGAAAGTTTCAGTTTCAATTAAATCAGCCTTTTTTGATGGGGTATAAATAAGTAACTAAATAAATAGACCAGAAAACATTCTGGTCAGTTCCAAACGACTTTACTAATATCTACCCCAAAAGAGACACTCAAGACAGACTTTTGTTTCACTACCAAGATGCTTGGGAAAGGCTTTGAGCTTTCGGGTTATACCCAGCAACCTTCTTTCTGATGCAGAAACATGGCACGAAAGGTTTGGGATTGATGATTGGAATATGTCTGTCATTACTTGAGTAGGAGTGTTAGTGTTGGCTCGCCTTAGCTCTGTTGAAAAAACTTTTCTGGATTCAAAAATATATTTATTACAATCTCTAAATTCTTCAGCTGAACATGGAAAGAGGTTGAATCCTTAGTCAAGACTTCCTTCCTCTCAGTGTTGTTTATTCGTTGGATAAAGATAGGCTAAAATAAACATAAATTACTGGTAAAGACTTAAAAACTTCAGTGATTAAAACATCCTTCTCCTGTCGACACTCCGCATAAATTCCTTGATTCTTAGGATACTACTTCACAATTTCTCCAGTTCAGCCTAAATAATCTCAGGTGGCAGACAAAGCCAATCTTTATCATGAATAAAGGTTGCGGATTTTTGGAAATAAAATGTTCTGAAATACATGGACAGTTCCTCTGATTTCCCCAACTTGTAGATCTGCAGTTCATCAGAGTCTTGGTCAGATAAGGTTTCTTCTGCCTGACACAGTGTCATATTGCAATAGTCCAACCCCATTCCTATGTCAAACATCTGTCTCAACTCTCTGCCTCCATGAAAAGCTTTCACTCACTGATTTCCCCAACTCCCATGCAGAAGAAACATCGCTCTTTGGAAAAGGCTTGACGATTAGGAGTGGACTAAAGCTGACAGCCCATGTTGCCTTCAGGGTTGTCCCAGTCTTTTCCTGAAGAGGACATGACATGGAGATAGTTCTTTAAACAGACATGAAGCACTTTTGGACATGGGTTTATAGTAAAACTTATCACTTATTATATGGTAGAGACACCTGAAGTTGAGTCCAAAGGAAAGCTAAAAAGGAAGAGTTCAACTTGAGGCCATTTGAACAGTTACTGGTGGAAATACCTCTTTTCTTGTTGAAGCTGCTTATGTGTTCGGTCCTTGGAAAACCAGATCACCTGAGAAACACACAAAAAGCATGTGATCATCATTTGGCTTCTTTGGACCTTCACAAGACCCTCACTGCAGTACTGTGTGCACACAGGCCATGCAGATGTCATGATGGAGATGTTCAGGCGTTTCAGCATCATCCAAATGTAGGGGTCAGTCAAGGAGCAAGCCAAGGAGCCTTTCTCCAGTGCCAAGCCCTGCCTCTTCCTCTCTTCTACTCTGTTCTTGAGCCTTTTTCTCTCCTTTCAGAACTGCCTTCAGCAGGGAGAGAGGGATTTCTTACCAGTGCCCCAAGACCAGCTAGTAACTGTTTTGAGAGGTTTTCAGTACAGCGTGGACTTACCTTAGCAATGAGCACTACACCCCTCTTGGGATCCACCAGCCACGTGGACTTTGAGTGGCTGAGAAAAGGTATAAAACATGTCCATTAAACTAAGCATGATAAGGCAAGTCAATCCTCAAACATAATGGCAGAAACACTCTCTCAACAGCAGAAAAATATTGTGCATACCAAGCCCAGAATGAGCAGCTGCTTTGCAGCCCCCACCCGTTCCTATGAGACCACCCTAGCTGGTCCTACAGGATTTGCCACCACCTCATAACACTCTAAGGTTTCCTTCCCCATAATAAACCCCTACATAAACTTTTCTAATCCCCATAATGTGAACTGACCCCAGCTGCTCCAAAGACAGATGGCTGCATCGCAGATCAGTGTCAGATACTGACGTAACACTCGAGAGTTTTGCCTTCCTCACTTCCCACCCCGTCGTGATACCCTATTTCACAACAGTAACCATTTGCAATACTCAGTCAGCAGCTCAGTGGCCAGAAATGGTACGTTGAGAGGAGATCTGCTCCTGCTCTGAAGGATTTATACCAGCTGACTGAGTTTCTAAAGGCAACTAGGGAGAAATGTTGATTCCAGGTGGTAATAATGGTGCTGGGAAGTTTTGGGGTTCCTGCTGGTTGAGGCAGACTCAGCCTGGGATGGTGGCAGCCCATGGAGAAGAGGTCATCTCAGCCCTTTCTCTCCTGGTTTGATTACCATAGAACCCCTGCAGAACTGACTTCAGCTACCAAGCTCTTTGGGATGAGAAGCTTGGGATTTATTGTCCTCTGAGACCAAAATACCATGTTTCTGCTAAAGGCTGTGCCTTCCACCAAGCACTGGCAGGGCAGTATGAATAAGATGCTCTGAAAAAGATGTCATGTGCAGCTGTTGCTGTCAGGGTTGTATTTTTGCCTGCAATAATACCTGTGTGCCGAGGTAAAACTGATCACCCAGTCCTTGTTAAAAGTTACATGTTTAAGTCACGTATTAAAAGCAGAGACAGCCAATGGGCCTTAGCTGGAAGTGTTACTTCCCAGCAATCTTCAGGTGAGACCCCCTCCTTCAGTTTATTAGCAGTATCCTATCAATTAGTCTCACAGAAGTCTTTGCAGGGGTCTGTTCTACAGAGAACAGCCAGAGGTTCAGCTCCATCCATCTTCTGTCTCCCATCAGAGCCATCACCTGCCTAGGAAAAAGTGTGCAAAGAAGGCTGGACTGCAGTAAAACTTCCCCAGAATAAACCCATTTCAGGCAGAGGAGTTGCATTTTTCCCTAAGAAACTTCATTGTCTTTTTCTTCCATGAATTTGTCCAGGCACAGAAATCCTTTTGCACATTCACAAGATTCTCTGGCCAGCAGACCCACACTGAGCTACACCCTGGGTGAAAAAGCAGCTGCAGTCCAGGATCACTTTAAATATGAACCAGCTCCCACTAGTTCCAGAAGCACAAGCCTTCCAGCCCTTGATTTGGAACTGGTGTTAGTTCTATATGTTTTCTGTGCTGCCAAAAGCTACCAGCCATGTGTTCATACACACATGTGCGTGCCTGAAGAGAGTGGCTCATCCATGCTCCAGCTCTCATTGCATGGAGCCCCAGGAAGGTCTTCAAACAGCAGAACACAATCCCTGGTTCTGGACAATATCTTCTATCCCTATCTGATGTTCTCTGGATTTCCATGAATTTTTGCCAGCATCTATCACAGATGCTGTGACCTGGGTAAGGCTGAGGATGCTGGGCAAAGCTGAGGAGGGAGCACATGAAGAGCCTTGTGATGAGCAGCATACTGGAAGATGGGAAACAGTGAATTAAAATACCACATTCCTGCTTGTTTATTTGATTGAATAAGTGTGGGTCTTACAATAACAATGTCCACCCCCAAGCAAGAGGCTTTCCCAATGTGGGTCAGTGGGGTTCAGGGCATGGACCACCTCACCCTAAAGCAGATGCAGGAAGCAAAGCTGTGTCTTTGCTGCACAGGGGTGGCCAGGCTCAGAGGTG
>WTSP01004155.1:11070-22882 GCA_025331215.1 Actenoides lindsayi
TATCACAGATGCTGTGACCTGGGTAAGGCTGAGGATGCTGGGCAAAGCTGAGGAGAGAGCACATGAAGAGCCTTGTGATGAGCAGCATACTGGAAGATGGGAAACAATGAATTAAAATACCACATTCCTGCTTGTTTATTTGATTGAATAAATGTGGGTCTTACGATAGCAATGTCCACCCCCAAGCAAGAGGCTTTCCCAATGTGGGTCAGTGGGGTTCAGGGCATGGACCTCCTCACCCTAAAGCAGATGCAGGAAGCAAAGCTGTGTCTTTGCAGCACAGGGATGGCCAGGCTCAGAGGTGGACCAAGACCAAGCACTCATCATGCTCATTTTTGCCTGAAGGCTGATGTCTAGTAAGGTCATCTGGGTGTCTTGTCTGCCTGGAGATGATGCTGGACATCTCTCTGCATACATAGGGAGGTCTAGGCCAGAGCTGGCCCATCCACACTACATGCTAGAGGATGCCCTAAAGCATCACAGCTACATGAGGCATAGTAGCGAACATCAACCTCAAGGACATGGTCCATGCTTAATCACATTTCAGCTTTCCTTCTGCCTCCAGACTCGTGAATCCCACCCCACCTGGCTGCATGCACCAGACTGCAGAGCCCAAATGCAGACAGCAGTGCCAGAGATGTCTATTGTCCCCTGTATGTTCTCATCACCCAGCAGCTGGCCAAGGCTACTCCATGAACTCGAGTGTTACAGAAACATTTTGGAGTTAAACATCCTGCATTTCAGAAAGGGCTGCCAAAGGAGAAAAAAAAAGAAATAGTTTCCTTCCTTGCTTTAAATTCTTCAGACTTTTTACAGCTGGATATATGGCAGGGTCTTGCTGGTGTCCTTTAGTCTTCTCTCCCTTGTTCCCACTGGCTGGATGCATCTCTGATCCATCACAGGCCAGAGGTACAAGTATTTGGACCCTTGAAAACCCAGGGTCTGATACCAGGAATCACCATCCTTTGTGCCCAGTGTCTTCTCTGATGTCCCCTTCTGTGTGATTATGGAAGCTTTCACCCCTATTTTGATACATCAAGACAATACCATTATGCCCTTTTAGAAGCACTTTCTTAGGCATGCTTTGGAGCCCTTAGACATCTCTGAGATAGGAGGGCCCTGGGTCAAGTCTAGAGAGTGACTTCAGGTACCTTGGTGTTCAGTTTTGTTTTCAGCATCAATTTCTTTCCTTGCACCAAAAGAAACCTCACCAGGAGGTTGCTCACTAATGCCATCCAGTTTGTGCTCTGATATGTACAAAAAAGCACTTCACCTACCTTTGGGCTGGTATCTCCACTGTCTCCTCCTGCTCCCAGCTCTTGATCCCTTCCCTGTCCCCAGACAGAACTGGAGAACAACATAGTTTCTCGTGAGCCTTGTGCCCAGAAAAGGGCCCAGAGTAGCCCCAAGAAACTGGGTGCAATTTAACAATACACTTGTTTCATGCATTTTACTGACTTAGCCTTTTCTTCCTGACCTGCTTTTGCTGACCTTGTGATGGAGTTTGCTACCCTGCCCTGGTAGCCCATGGCTCACACTGCAGCTCAGATCATCTTCCCAAACCCAAATCCCATCAGCAGCCCCTCTTCTTCATCACCAAAGAGGAAACTCCCTTTGTAGCAGCCAAAGCCAGCAGCAGAGGGTTTTGCTGGCTCTGCCATTGACCCTGGGAGGCTCCAACCACATCTCTTCACCCTACGGCACCCTATCATCCTTCTGGGTCCAACTGCTGTCCTGTGTTGGCCACTGGAATGGGCGTGAGCCCCCTCAAGGGAACCGAGACCAAGGTGTCAAGGGATATTGTTGCACTGACAGCTGGATTTACAATTTCTTGATCTGGTCCAGCTGTCACTGTTCACAGCTCATCGCTCTGCTTTCTGTCCAGCCCTGCTTCCCCCTCCCTCCCTCCCTCCCTCCCTGCTCTCCCTTTATGTATAGATATTTTATTGCAAACACTCTGGCTTTTACAACCGGATTTTGCATGCTCTGGCCCAATTCCACCATCAGTTCTTTTGTCACTTTTACTGTCAGCTGCTCCTGGATAAAAATAACAAGAAGAGCCAGGCTTTGTGAGCTGGTCTCTGTGCATAGGGGAATGTGAAGAGAACAAGAAGGAAATTACACCGAATGTCAGGAAAAGCAGTTGCAAATAATTATATGTTGGGTGAAGGGCATGGTGCGTTGTAACTTACTGCTTAATTGAAATGCTGTTCTGTTCTTCTTTGAGGTCTTACTCTTCTGACCAAAAAGTGACTGGGTATTCATTGGAGAGCCTCTCATAGTCCACCTAAGCCTAAGCTGGAAGCAAACAAATGCTATTGCAATTCCCCAGTGAGACCCCGTTCCCATCAGAGCTGTGCTTTGTCCTGCTCCCAACCTACCATGGGACCCGCCAACTTCATGGAGAAATTCACAGACCCAAGACAGTAGGTTCTTGCCTCACAACCCCATACCAGCAGTGTTTCATTAGGAATGGGAAAACCTCCAGAACCAGGAAAGGCAGCTGGTTCTCCTTGGCTCAGTCAGTCCTTGCTGTGCTCAGTGAGCTTTGAAGCAAAGAAATTGGAACAATCCCTCATTAGACAGTTGAAGCAACTAATGCTGGTTTTCTACCACCACTGAATAACTAGAAAGGGACTCTCTTTGGCAGATCTTCATAGAAGTCACAAGAGCTCAACCAAGTAGAGTTGATCCTGTTTCTGCTCTTATCCCAAGCTCAACAGTCACTATTTCTATGTCATCAGCCTTAATTGTGGAGGGAAACGCTCCACGTGTCATCTTTTATGCCAGTGAACTGTTGGCATAGCCACGGCCAGGGACATCTAGCACTTTCCTAAATGATTCCCCAGCACAAGTATCAGGAGTTAACACTGGGCTTTTCCCACCAAGCAACTTGCATACAGACACCTTGCTTTGAATGTAAGGAGTGTTTTAAGCTGGCATTGCAGCTGCTGCCCTTCTGGCCTGAGCATTACTCAAACCATAAAGCTTTGTAGGACTTTTATGGGACCAGAAGTCAGTGTCACAGCCAGGGATTTTGCTAGTGTTCATGCTTACTGTAACTCATCCTTCACAGCAGTTCCCACCTGCTGTGAACCAGCAGATCTGTTCTCTGCTAGCCTCTATCCCGAGGAAAGCTCTGTCTCCCTGTTTGTCCTCCTCATTCAAAGCTGTTCTCCTTTCTTCCCAGCCATAACCCAGCCCAACACCCCCGCCCCTGAGTTAAGAGCTCCAAGACTGCTCCCAGCTTGCACCTTTCTGTGCTTTCACCTTTTGTTTGTATTCCCCAACAGATCTTCCTTTTAACCTTTCCACAGCAGACCTTCCTTAGCTGGTTCGCAGACAGCAAAGAGAGGACACAAGCAGGCACTTTTCTTCTCCATGGAACAAAGGTGTGGGCTGCTGTTTTAGCTCTTGCTCTTTCCTTTCCAAGGCAGGGTTGACTGCACTTTGCATGACAGCTCATGAGGATTAGTGGGGATCCACCTGAGCAACACTTCCCAAGGTTTCAGCCACATTGCACCGTGAATGCTCAACGTACTGCTCCAGAGGAGAGCAGCTCAGGAAGCAACGTCCCACCAGACCATGACCATGCATGGGGCACCAGTCCTAAAACCAGCTTGGTATCCCTGGTGCGTCAAAGTGGACAACAGTATTTCATTAGCCATGCTGAGATCTCAGATCACCCTGGTCATGGAGGCATAGAATTCTACAAAAGGTTTCTCTTTCAGCAGATTGCCATTTTCTGGTAGAATGAAAGCCAACTCTTAAAAAGAACCCAGGCACTGCTGTTCTAAGAAGAAAGAACACAAAATTCCTTTCACTTCACTGCAGGCATCCAACAGTTCGGCATTAAACCCGAGTCCATCATTTAAGCTTTTTCTCTTGTTAGTGTCTGAATGGACCATCCCACGCATACTGGGGCTGAGTCTTTTCAGATGTTAATTATTTCTGATAAAAATAAAGATGGAAGCTTTTCATTATCTGTCATATAACATGGGTTACAAAAAGCAAGGGCTGAATTCGTCATAGAATTCTATTCCTTGCAGGGGAAAAAAAAAAAGGGGGCTCAATTTAGAGGTGAAAAATTTTCATCTGAAAATGCTGCTGAAAAAGAGTTTCTCAGTGCTTCTCCACAAGCATGGGAGGGAATGTGATACAACAGCTCATAAACACCTGGATAATGCAGCAGCTTACCTCCAGGGGTATGACTTTCATTTATATCACCAACTAAACAAAGGTACTAACGTTGCACAGATTCCTTCATTTGCATTAATTGGGCTGAGAGTTTCACAGCCCAAATGACACAACTGTGACTCTAATTGGCAGGAAAGCACAGTTTCCAAGTTGACAGGAGGGAAAAAAAAACCAACCCATAAAATTTCCTGTCCAAATTGGATTCAAATGAGTAGATGTATAATTTTTTAGTTTGCTAGAAGCTGGAAGCTTCCCAAACATGGTGCACACGAAACAGAAATGGCATTCTATGAGTACCACAGCCAGTAGCAGCAGAACAGAAATGGATACCAATCGCGCTGCATTGCCGCAGGCAGCACCCACGTTCCCCTGCTCCCGGGGTTAATCGCTACGTGAACTCACCCAGGGCTTGAAAACTGGCAGGTTCAAGAGTTCCTGGCCCATAATCCTGGCCAGGTTCCACTGAAGCCTAACCTTGGACTTGGTAAAATCACTTTAAACCCAGGTTTTTTTTCAAATGAAGGATTTTGTGTTTGCTGAATTAGTATTTTCCCATGACCCTTTTACTTTAGGAAAAAAAAAAGAAAAAGAAAAAAAAAAAGAAAAAAAATTATTCCACTTGCTGCAGTAGTTCTTTCAGACACCTATCCTTGATTTTCCATGGACATCTGCGCAATCTCTCCTACCCAAGCAAGGGCCAAGCATACATAATGTAACTACGTAGCTAATAAAAGTAATTCATGTCAGAGATAGCCTGGAAACAGGAGATAAAACCTCAGATTAAAAATAACTTAAACCCAGATGGAGTCGAGGTTGAAAGCATATCAGCAGTTTTCAGGTAAGCAAGTTACAGAGTATGAGTGCCAAAATCAAACACTGCAAACGCTGGAAATTCGCTTTGAGTTTGCAGGTAAAGAAGTGCAAGCATGTCAATGTAAAGAAATGCGAAGTTAGGATAGACAAAAATACGAACTCTGTGCTGCAGCAAATCCACACAAAAGCCATTTCATTACGATAAGTGCTCTAATTCTGTTTTTAAGTAATTAGATAGCTTGAGCTGCCCAAGGTCACATCTGATACTTTCACTTTTCTCTTTGGTGATGCAGGTCAGGCAAAATTAACAAAAGGACGTCGAGAGCTTTAGAAGAGTGGTTTTGCAAAAGCACATGTAAGCAGTGGAATTTTCTTGCAATAACAGTCTTATTGCTGGAGCTGTTTAAATCTAGACGAGGCACTTGAGAACGAAGCAAAGAGACAATCTCGTTCTGCTCCTGCCAGGGCATGTGGACAGGATGACCTAACAAGTCTTTCCCATCTGCCATCCCTGTGGTTCTCTGAGAAATTAAATCCCAGGAGACCCAGGGCCTGATCCTGAGAGGTGAACCCAGTGGACTAGACTTCACCCTACTTAGGCTTACTATAAATAAATTTGTGTCGGGGCCAATTACTGGCATTTGTCTCTTTCTCAGTCCTTTCAGTCAGACCCTCCTGGCATTTAACGACGTGGGTTTTTTCCAGCAATATATGGATTGCTTTCTACTTCCATGTTTTTCCCAGCTGTCTGACTCAGAAATGTGGGCTGACTTGATTAAACCTATGGTGCCAACTCCAGAGAGATGGGCAAAGATGTTTAAAAAAAAAAAAAAAAAAAGGTAAAAAAATCCCACACCCTGATTTTGCAAATATTTGTACAAAGGAAAAAATGAATCTGCCTTTCACGTGTCTACCCTCTTGCTGCGTTTATAGTGAGTATGCCAACGGATGACTTTTCTGGCAGGAAAACTGGTGTAAAGAGCACACATTAAGTGAACGCTCGAAAATATTTCAGGAGGGTTAATTTTCATCGCACAGCCCTCATCCTAAATGCCATTAATCACAGCAAAGATCAAAAACGTTACTCTTTAATCTGTGTACCCTACAAAAAGTTAACCAGACATGAAACTGTCACTAACTGAGAAATATTTACTACAGCTGGATGAAAAATAATATCCAATAACGTGTACAATCAAGAAAACCTTCATCCCCTAGGGGACAAATTAAAAACAGAAAAGGAGGCTAAATTCCTGGCATGCTATTTAACTGAATTACGTTCTCAGCCTTCATTTCAGTTTTTTTTTCATATGTGCCTCCCAATCTGGGGAAAGCATTTGACAACATTTTAGAGCCGTTCAATATTTTGTTCGTGGGAAATTACTTATTTGTATGAAATCCGCCATCTTCTGTCAAATCGGGAGTTTACACCAGAAGTTGCCATTTTTCCTCTAATGATTTTAGCCAGCGAAAAAGTCCTGGGACAGGCATTTCAGTCAATCTAATGGAAGTTAGCTATTAAGTCCAGAGTGAGGTGCCGAGAATTTGAAAATTATTTGCATTCAGCTTTCAAACGCAGACAAACTGGAAATTTAAATGTGCTAAAAATTGCATGGTGTTTACAGAAAATGGCCTTTTTGTCACATGGGTTTGGTTTCCATTTGTCAAGTTCTGCCCACTTTCAAGGAGGTCACCATCCAAGGCGGGAGTGATGGATGGACCCAGTGTGTGGCTTGCTTGGAAAAGACACCGAGCAACAAGAGGACTGGAGGTGAAGATATCCAAATTGGATGAAGAAAACGTAGACCTGGTGCCTTCGCTGGTGGTAGAGGGCTGGGAACATTCATGTCTCTCTGTACCCTTTTCAATACGGATTGATTCACGTCCACCTTGGACAGAACCACATCATGTATCTGGAGACAAGGCAACAAGGGAAACATCCTCCATGCCCTGCTGTGGTTATATTTGTCATCCTTATCCCCCCATCCAAGGTCTGTGTCTGGAAGTTGCTGATTTCTTCCTGGTAGTAAATCAAGACATTTTCTTCCCACGTCCACATGGTCTCAGCACTTCACAGCTGGACCATGTCCTGGGATTCCACCTCGCACGAGTGGGAGTTGGCAGCCCTTCTGTTACAGAGATAATCTCTAATTCTCAGATTGATAATCAGTGATAATGAGAAATGCATTTATGGGAAAGGCTGGGGTCACACTGAGGAACGACTCTGTGCAAGGGACAACTGCATGCTCTGTCTCATAGGATTTTCCCTCACACTAAGCTGGAAGGCAGGCGGACCAGTAGGTCACCACGCAGACACTGAGCTCAGGGATGACTGGGCCTATTGCCAGTGATGGAGATGACAGTGCTGTGGTCTCTGAGCCTCTTCAAAGGAGCTATCTATAGAAAGCTCCCAACAGCATAGGCTTCTCAACACAGTTCTGGGAAAGCTATCACAGGAAGCGTGCAGTGATACCTAGGCTGCCCAAGCCAAGTCATATATCTGTTGTCCACAATGACAATGACATGAATCATGTCTTCAGTCCAGTCCATGCAATGCTTTCCTTTCCCCAAGTGATTTCTTCCAAGAGGGAGAAGGTAATATCCATTTATCTGAGCCCTAAGAAGAGAGGAGGATTGTGAATACGTAGCAAAAGTAGAAGGACTTAGGGCTACTCTGTGCCTTGTAGAGTCACGTTTCTGAACCTCTGCCCATGAATGGAGACTAATCCTCTTCAAAGGAAGAACGTGCTTCTGCCTCATTCAATGGCAAAATGCCCAGTGATTTCAGCGGTAGCAGGAAAAAAAAAGCCTTGTGAAGAAAAGGGCAAAGAAGAAGTTGCCATAAACGTGCTTGCACATCAGCTTTCTATCTGCAAAGGCTTTCTGTGAGCTTACCTCATCCCCGTCAGCGCAAGCCATCAGCCTGTGTGTGGGTGGTCAGGGCAGTGTTCACAGCAGGGCAGATGTATATCGAGGAGCTGCTGAGCACCAGAACTCTGCTCTGCTCAGAGGGGAGGTCCCACCCGCTGAGATTGCCCATGTTAGGTAGTGCTCAGGAGACACGTGGATAGTGCCAATCCATCATGCCAGACAAAGGAGGCAGATGAGGGAAGTCAGGCGTGGGGCTGGGAGCTTCCCAGCATCGCCACACAGAATTGTCTTTCAATGGTTGCTCATTCTCTATTGGTTTCAGAGGCTGTGTATGTCACCATTACATCGTGCTTCTGACACTGGGCAAAGTGATACTGCTGGGAGGGTGGCATCTGGCTATTGCTTCAAAATACAGCTTTGCTCTGGTGTCTTTATTGCCCAGGACGAGGAGCAGGCCCCAGGCTCCAAAGCAGGATGCCAGGCAAGGATCCTGGAATCTCCAGCTCTGGGCATTTTACCTGATGAAGTGTTCTGAAGGTCCACAGAAAGCCCAGACTTCCCAGCAGCCTGCACACTAAGCAGCAGAAAAACATGTCAGGAACCAGGCAGACATGCACTACAGACAGAATGTTAGGTTCTTTATCAACCCAACTGGGTCAGCTGGCATGTCAGCGTCAAGCAATACTCCCTGTCCCCAGTAATGCCTTCTGTTCTGATGGCTGTGCTGTCCAGTCTGCAAGCCACCTGCCTAACAGAAAGGCAATAATCCAGAGGCATCCAGAACATGTCAAACCATAGTCAGAAGACCTCCACAAAGCCCATTTAACATTGCAGATTAAAAAACAATTCATCATTAATCCAGAAATGGGTCCCTGTATACTCTTTTGATGCTATGATTTTCTCCTTGAAGCAGCCTGGATAGTCTGTTAACTGTCTGAGGAGACATCTCAAAAGAACCACCATTCCCCAGCCCACTGCCATGCTATATTAATACAACCCTTTCATTTTTCAGAGTTCAGAAGCGTTCATTGTGGATTGGTCTTCCTGCTATTTAGGTGCCATTTCCCACCACCTAATTCTTGCAGGATCTTCACTAGTGCTGGTAGGACTTCGTTCAAATCATGATAATCATGTTTTGATATGGCTTTCGTGGTCCTAGAAGGCTAAATCTGAATGTCAGCCATGTCAGCCAATGCCTGCACTAGCTCAAAAAGAAGGATTCAAGAATATAGTCACTAGGCTGCCTAGCTATGTCTGAACCCAAGGTCAGTATATGCTCAGTGCTATTGCAACATCTCCATCTGGTGTAGATGTCTCCATGCTGTCAGGTCCTTCAACCTGGAGTCTAAGACAATAACAAAATCTGTCTGCTTTCTTTTTCCCACTAAAATAAGAATTTCTAGGACTCCAAACAAAATGCTTTCATTCCCCAGTCCCAGCGCACTAAGTTGTGTGTACATCATCCTTCGGGACACTCCAACCATCCTCTGGGACTGACGGGGGAACGAGCTGCGTGAGTCAGCATCCTGCCTCCAACAGTGGATGCCCAAGAAAGCACATCAGCGTAGAACAAATATATAACAGTATTTCCTTAAAACACTTCCCAGCATTCAGCAGCCTTGTGGGTTGGGAATTTCCCAGGTGAGAAAGGGGACCTCTGCGAAGTCTCCGGTGAGCTTTTCTCCCAGACTTTTCCAGTCTCTTTCTGAGCATACACAAGCCTTCCAGATCCACCACCTCCCGCAGCAAGGCACTCCACAGTTTTATAACACACTAAGCGAACAACCACCTCTTTTTTTCTTGAACTTACCCCTCAGTAGCTTCTTTTGGTGTCCTCTAGCCCTTGCACTAGCAGGGGTGGTGAAGAGTCATCCCTTGTTTTTCAGCTCTGTGCTGCTGGAGTAATATTGTCATATTCAGCTCTCACTTTTCCACCCTGATGACTCCTTAAATTTGGCAGCATGGTTCTCCAGAACAGGTCAGCAGAGGGAGCTGATGATCCGAGGCCTCCCAGCAGCTTATGTCTGCGTGTTTCAGCTTTTAGCGCTCAGTCTAAATATAAAACAATACCCATTGTTCCTCCCAGCTGCGTGTCTAAAAGTTTCAGAGGAAAACAATCAAATAGCCAATTAAGGCAATGCACTCAAAAGGAAGAATACGGGTACTTGAGATAATGGTTTATTCTGAACAAAGGCAGATTTCAGGGCTTGTCCAAAGACATCATCTAAGAGACAAGCAAGAGAAAAAAAATATATCTTGATTCAGAAATCTCGACGAGGTCGACACATTGACCTTGGCATTTTTATAGGCAGTTGCTCTCACCTGTATTATTGGTGCATGAAAGATTCTGTCCTGAATACATGTACCATCAGGGTCTGCATGACCATAGCTTGACTTTTGCTGTAAACCCCCTCTAAGTCTCAGAAACATTATCTGAGGTCTCTGTGTCTCAGTTTCTCCACATCTCTACACTTTGTCCATCTTCATTATAATTGCATCAGGACAAGGAGTATGTCTTGCCATGGTGGTTACAGAAAGCCCCAGTTAATGTGACCCAGACTGGCCCAGACTTTACCACTATATATGAACCTTGTCACAGGTTCAGCTTGAAGGAATTCACCATCTGCAACTGCCTGAAAAAAAAAAAAAGCTCAGTTTCCAGAGTCTTTCCCAGAATTCTTGGGCATGTATCCCCTGAACCTTTTCTGAACTGTAAAAGGACTTTGCCTCAGTGTGAAGGAAACCAGGAGCTGGGGGCATGTTGCCCAAGAGGAGGTGATGTTGGTGAGGTCTGCCATGCGATCCAGGGCATGGGAATCTCTGTCTGCAAGCCCTGAGCTCCTTGTGAGGAAAAGCTTCTTTACTGTGAGAGTGACAGAGCCTGGACCAGGCTGCCCAGAGAGGTTGTGGAGTCTCCTTCTCTAGAGACTTTCCAGACCCACCTGGATCTGTTCCTGGGTGGCCTACCCTGGGTGATCCTGCTCTGGCAGGGGGGTTGGACTCGATGATCTCCAGAGGTCCCTTCCAACCCTTACCTTTCTATGAGTCTATGTGTCCCTAACCTGGGCCCTGGAGTCACCAGATGAAATGGGCTCCCTGGGAAGCCAACCGCACGAGGAGACCGAAGGTCCTGATGCCTTCCAGTCCTCCGGAAACTTCAGGGGAAAAAAAATATTCTGGTTTTGGTCCGATTTGGACCCAAACCAGCTCATAAAAATAATATATTACAACCCACACTTGATGACATTTCCCTCAAAGCGGAAAGCCGGAGAGCAATCAACTCCCCCCCAGCCCCTGGTTTGGGCACCCTCCAGAGCCCTCCTGCTTTGGCCGAGTTGCGTTTGATCCGCAGCGCAATGGAGCCTCGTGTCTCCTCTCTGGCAGCTGGATTGCACCACCGGGTAATTCTGTGGCTAAACTGTTTAAATAATGTTAATGACTTTACAAGTTCACTTTCAAAACAGCCTGAAGTGTAAAGCCAGTGCAGCTGAAGCAGCATGCTGGGGCTTAGGCATGTTTAGATAAGAGTGGGTGCAGAGTAAGCTTTCAGAGAGCTCCACACAAGCTACTCCAAAGCTGGGGACGGGAGACTTCTGCCTCTGAACGACAGCTCCTGTGATGCGTGATGGGGTAGGTGTTTGCTGCAGCAGGGTAGGGGTTGAAAGCCAGCACAGCCCGAGGCTTTGAGGGATTAGTATTTTTATTTTTCTTGGCAGTCAGCTGCCTCCGTGGCAGGTGCTGTTGGGGAAAACAACAGCGGATCCATCCGTATACTCAGGTTTGCAAACCAGCAAAAAATAAAATAAAATGAAATAAAATAAAATGAAATAAAATAAAATGAAATAAAATAAAATAAAATAAAATAAAATAAAATAAAATAAATAAAATAAAATAAAATAAAATAAAACAAAATAAAACAAAACAAAAACAAACA